>NDGN011298808.1:0-11940 GCA_002564285.1 Tympanoctomys barrerae
TATATATATATATATCCCAGAAATGTAAGGATTTATATTTGAACTCTCAGTTTTGTTTCATTCATCTACACAGATGGCGCCTGACTTATAGTGGTTTGATGATTTTTCAACTTTACTATGATTTGATTGCAAGAAGGATCCAGTAGAAACTGGTAGTTAGTTTTGTTTTTGTTCCAGACCCAAGCACTGAACCTGGGGGAATTCTGCCACTGAGCTACATCTCCAGCCTTTTAATTTTTTTTTTTTTTTAAATTTTGAGACCAGGTCTTGTTAAGGGGCCCAGACTGGCCTTGCACTTTGAGCCCTCGGGAGGTGTGCACATTATCTCTAGCCAGGTTAGGCTTGTGTGAAATGCAGCCTCAACTGACAATGGGTTATTAACCCCATGATAAGCCAAGAACATCTATAAATGTTCTTTTTTATTGCTTCTTTAATGAACAAATTTATATGTAATTTATACACAGTTAAAATCTGTGATGTGTGCCTGTAACTCCCAGCACTCAGAGGCTGAGGCAGGTGACTTGTGGGTTCAAGGACAGTGTGGGCTACACGCCGAGTAGAAGGCTGGCCCTTACTGCAGAATGTGGCCCTGTCTCCAAACAAACACAACGAAAAGCATCCTTAGTGGACCTTTCTCTGCGTCCTGACATGCACACTTAGTTGTGTGGCTACCTCGGGGCCCAAGACAGAACAGCTCTGGTGGACCCCCCCCCCCACAAATTCCTGTGCCCCTCCTGCCAACCATTCTGGTTCCCGGCCCCAAATCTGTTTGTTTGTTTATTTATTGATGCAGGGTCTCACGATGTAGCCCAGGCTGGCCTTGAACTCATGGCGATCCTCATGCCTCAGCCTCTCGAGTGTTGGGATGGCAGGTGTAGAGGACCCACATCTGGCATCTAGATCTGCTTTCTTTCCTTCCAGAGCCTCTGCTCCAGAAAGCCACAGAAAGGGAATCCTCCATCACTGTACTCTTGGCCGGGATTCTCGCCCCCCTCAACCCCGACCGCCCATAGCTGCCCAATCTTTCCAAACTGCAGAGAAGCCCCTGCCTCTGCCTCCCACTCTTGCCTGTCTGGACGAACAGGACTGATGGCTCCAGTGTGGCTCACAGAACAGCCACCTGAGGGCTTGTTAACAGCACAAATTCCTGGGGCTCTGGCCCAGACCGGGACCAGGCGCCAGGAGGGGCCCAGGGAGCTGTTTTTCACAGAAGCCCTGGGGACTTGTAGGTGAGAGGTCCCTAGCCACCTTTTCAGAAGCACAGTTGGCTTTCTGTACACCTGCCACACTTGCTCAGATCTCCCGTGGGGCCCAGTCCCTCCCTTGCCTCACCCAACTCTGCCTCTGGGGACTGTGGCCCCTCCTGCCCCGCGTGGGCACTTGCCCCAGTCACGGGAGTTGAGCTCCTTCCCCACCTGCGACCCCGACCCTAGCCCCCTTGGCACAGCAGCCAGCACCTCTTCCACATAGTTCTCATTTTTACACAGAGAGTCCCTGCGTGAATCACTCTCCACAGGGCTGTCACCCATCCTCCCTTACCCACTTGACTATGGTTAACGTCATGGCCCTGGTTGGTTGCAGGAGGCTAAGGGTGAGGCTGTTTCTGTTGCTGATCTCTGTATCGCTGGCACTAAGCGCAGGGTTACCACATGCGGGAACGGAACCAACAGGTGCTTATGTGAATGTGTGCATTGTCCGCCTGGCCCTGCCCCAGCTGCTGCGTGTCACAGGTGACTGTCCCCCTCCCGTCTCTTTGCTTTGGCCCAGCTCATCCTGGGTTTCCAGGGAGACTTCAGCTTGGAGAAACTTTCAGCCGGAACCCGTCTTCTAGCCCTCCTCCACCTTACCCTCCTCTGCACCTTTAACGGGGAGGTGGCGGTTGCCTTTGGTCTCCGTCTTCCAGCCCCCTGTCTGTCCCTGTGTTGGCCAGATAGAAGGACAAAGCCAGGACACTTTTGTGGGGTCCCTTCTGTGCCCAGAGCCCATCCAACCTTGCCCAACCCTTCGATTTTAGAGAGGCAGGTACGATCGGACTTTGCTCAGCAGAGAGGCACCCGTGGGTGTCTCTGAGGAGTCGGGGTGCAACCTGGGTGGCCACACTGGCGGGAGTTCAAGGGGCAGAACAGGTGGCTGGGCACTTTTCTGGCTGGACATTTTTCTAGTCTTGAAGAGGGCCCTTTGCCCTGGGGTGGCACTAGGAGGTATAGACAGGCCCCCTAGCATGGCCAATGAGCTTGGCAGCGATGGGCAGAGTGGAGGACTGGGCGGGGCTAGTGAGAGTGGGTGGGGCCTCGCCCTGGTCTTCAAGCTCCGGACCCGCCCCTCCCAGGCACCTGCCGAGAGTCAGTGGGGGGGGCCCGAGACTCGTGTGGGCGTGGTCTACGGCCCCGCCCCTCGCTCGCTCCTCCCCAGACGGCCAGGCCCCGCCCCAACCTGCCCAGGATAATTTTAGTTTCCTTGGGCCTGGAATCTGGTCTATCTGGGTGCTCGCCTCCTCCCGGCCTCCGGGTCCAGAGTGGGGCCGTCCTCCTCCCACCAGTAGAGAAGCGGGAGAGGACCGGGAATCCGAGCAGACGTGGTCCTGCTGCTCCGGTGGGCTCTTCCAGGTAAGCGTGGAGATCGTCCCCACCGCCGCTGTCCCACCCCGCCGTCCGAGTCCCGGCAGAGTTGTCGTGGGCCAGGCTGTGGGGAGGGACGGCAGGCTATCGCCGGGTCCCCCCTTCTCCGGCAATGCCGGGGGCAGGGAGCTAAGGGTCTGGCTCTTTCTCCAGGTGTGCGGGCGCCAGGTCCAGGGAGGTCCGGGACGCGCGCTGCACGTTGGGGGTGCGGGACTGGTGGTGTCGCTATGGAGGGACTCGGGCTCCAAGTGTTCAAGCGGCCTCTGGTTCCCCCTCCAGCCCATCCTTCCCACCCCCTGGGTCCCCAGAGTTGTTTCCTGCCTTTCACGCTATTGCCGCCCCCCCCCCCATTCCCGACTCTACGGAATTAACCAGTGGGGACAGTCCAGGGCTTCGAGCTGCCCCCACTCCCGGGGTTGGAAAGGGTCACTCAGCCCAGTCCCCTCAACTGGGGCGCCCAGTGGAGGACCCTTTGCGGAGGCCCGGATCCCCTGCCGGATGGGAAGGTGGGAATGGGTAGCCTGGGTTCCCCCGGCCAGGGAGGAAGGAGGGTGGGGGCAGGGCGGGGGTCCTCAGTGAGGGACTTGCGCAGCAAGTGGCAGGCAGGTGCCTGACGCGTCGAGGCCCGGGAGGTCTACGGCTGCACCATGGGCCCGGGGAGGGCTGGGGACAGAGAATGTACCCCTCTGCCCCCATGAGTATCCTTGGGGGCTCCTAGGCTGGACTCTGCTCTTCCGTCTCCGCCCCCCATACCTTGCCAAGAGAGGGGGGCCTCCCCGAGGCAAAATAATGATTAACTCCACCAAGGAGACTAAAGCATTCTTCCCAAATTAAAGTTTAAAAGCGCTGCCCCCTTTCTCCCATTGGGTGTCTTTTCCAGGCGGAGGGAGTGGGTGGGACTTAAGTGCCCTGGGTCCTCCCTCACTTCTGGGTCACCCTGTGGCTCCCCACCTCCTCACATGGACCCTGCACCCCCCAAAGCTCAGCCCCCCTCCTCCACCATAAGTCCTGGTGGGGGGACAGAACAGGGCTCCCGCAGTCCGGGTCCCTCGGCCCTGCCCCCACCCGGGAAGCTGGGAAGGTGGCCTTGTTTTCTGTTGGCCTCAAACACTGGGCCCGCCACCCGCCCGTGGGGCCGGCCAACGGCCAGGTGGGGCGAGATTCAGGAAGTAAACAAGCTGGAAGGGTGGGAAGGAGGGTGAGGCTGGGCGGCTGGGGCAGGAGAGGCTGGGCTGGAGTTAAGTCGCGGGGAGGCTGGTTGCCTGGGGGGCTCTGACTAGGCTCGTCCACTTCCTCCTGCGCTTCCAGTTCTCCCCACCCTTGGTGTGGGGGGCTGTCCCCCTTCCCCAGCCCTCCCTAAAAGGGGAGGGACGGGCAGCTTGGATGGTGGGTATATCTTCCTTTTCTGGGAGGACCTGAGCCCCTGCCTGCCCATGCTCTGAGGGGGTCCTTTGCCCTATTTGTCTGTTTGTCTCCTCCGCTGTTTGACTTTCCAGTCCTGCTCTGCTGTCCCTCTGGCCAGAACAATCAGATGGGCAGTTCATTCCCGGGAGACAAGAGCGAGGCCTGGAGCGGCCAGCGGCGGCAGAAAGCCGGCTGGGCCCAGACCCAGGGCGGAGCTCTGCCGCTGCTTGGGGCTGGGGAGCAGGCAGAGGTGGGCTGCGCTCTTCCCGGCTCCACTGCGGTCCTCCAGCCTTTCCAGGGCTGGTGGTGCTGCTGCTTGGTGGCTGAGCAGAGGCAGAAGATTGAGAACCGGAGGGAGCAGCCGAGTGCCGGTCCCACCTGGTCTCCAGCCTGGGGGTAGGCGTGAGGGTGGAGCGGAGGAGGTGATGTCAGGGGCCCGGACCCTCCTTCCCGCTGGCTGCAGGTGTTGGGGGAGTTGTTTGTGTTTCTCTCAAAGCCCGGAAGCCGGGATGAGTCAAGGTTGAATAGAGACCTGGGGCAGTGTCCCTCCCCTTTTGACTCACTTGTCCCCTCACGCCAGGGTTAGATGCCTGCCCCCACCTGGCAAGGGGATCCCAGATCCCCCATTGGCCTGGAGGTCCTGGCTGAGCACAAGCATCCGGGTACTGGGGTGGGCACCACCTCTGGATCCTCCCGAGCAGCCGCTTGGCCCCTGTGGTGGAGGAGCCCGCGCTGGCCCCTTCCCCCACTGTAGTCCTTCCTTGTCCTAGGGGTCCCAGGTCCTGTGGGGGCTGACATGGATAAGACTGCAGCTGCCTAGCGCATCAGTGCCCTCAGGCAGTGGGTAGATATGACTGGTGTTCTGTAGCTGACACTGAGGGAACTGTTTAGTCTGAGTCCAGGAAGCCTTCTCAGGAGGTGGTGTGTACCCTGGCATACCCTGGCACTTCAGGAAAGGGTTGGACAGGATCACAGGGCTGGGAGGGCACAGGGTTAGGCCTGTGCCACCAGTCCTCCTGGTCATTGCCCTTCTCCACTGCCCTCCGCCCTGCACATCACCCCTCAGGATGCTGCCGCAGCAGGCTTGGCCACTGGGCCTGACGGGGGGGCACTGGGAACCCCTGGGGCAGCCGCTAGGGCAGCAGATGCCCTGCACAGGGAGGCAAGGGTAGCTTTGGCCTGACCTGAGAGCCAAGCCCAGGGCATGGCTTGTAGAGCCTGAGGCTGTGCTGGTGCTGGGACCTTGGCTGGCTGGCTTAGGACAAGCTCCTCTGTGGAGCCCCAACTCCAGGCTGGCCAGTAGCCGTGGGCACAAGGGCTCCCCAGGGCCTCAATGTCTCCTTTTGTAAGGGGCTCATTCTACCCTCCGGGGAGAGGGGGAGTGAGAGCCTGGTGTGGTGCAGCGCAGCAGACACCTGGAATCCCAGCACTCTGGGAGGCTGAGGCAAGAGGGTTACAAGCTCTAGGCTAGACTGGGCAATTTAGGGACTCAGTGAGACCCTGTCTCAAATTTTTAAAAAATGGGTTGGGGATGTGGATGAGTGCAGAGGCCCTGGATTTGATCCCCATCATCGTACAGAAAAACAAACAAACAGTGGAACAAAACCAGCTCTTGGGGCACCGTGGCAGCTGTGTAGGCCCTCAGTTCTAGGACGATGACTTCCTCTTGCCCAGATGTCATGGAGCCGGACCTGTCTCCACCGAGTCCTGGCAGTCCACCAGAAGACCTGTGCCCAGCCCCCGAGACCCCGCCCGTGACACCCCCGCCCCCTGACGCCCCTCTGCCTGGGGAGGCCAGGAGGTCCCAGCCTCTGCCCATCCCGGCAAGCAGGTAGTGGGGTGCCAGTGGGGTGATGGGGTGAGAGGGACCAGGTGGGGGTAGAGGGAGTGCACCTGCTGACCGAGCCCCTCCTCCCCACCCAGGAAGCTTCCTGAGGAGGAACGCAGGGCTGTTTCACTTCCCTCCATCCCCAACCCCTTCCCTGAGCTCTGCAGCCCCCCTTCACACACTCCCATCCTTGGGGGTCCCTCCAGTGCCAGGGGGCTCCTACCCCGAGATGCCAGCCGCCCCCACGTGAGTAGTCCCCAGAGAGGGGGAGGAGGGAAGGGGGTGTGGTTGATTCCCATCTGGGATGCAGGCAGGAGCATAGGGGTTGGCTTGCCCCGCCCCGCCCTGCCCTGCTTCAAGCCTCCACCTTGCTGTTCTGGGTGCAGGTGGTGAAGGTGTACAGCGAAGACGGGGCCTGCCGCTCGGTGGAGGTGGCCACAGGAGCCACGGCGCGACATGTGTGTGAGATGCTGGTGCACCGCGCGCAGGCCCTGAGCGACGAGAGCTGGGGGCTGGTGGAGTGTCACCCCTGCCTGGCCCTAGGTAAGCAGGGGGTGGGGAGAGTGGGAAGCGGCCCTGGGGGAGGCCAGCACATCGCCACCAGCCTGGCCCTGTGCCGCCACCCTAGAACGTGGCCTGGAAGACCATGAGTCTGTGGTGGAAGTACAGGCGGCCTGGCCGGTGGGTGGAGACAGCCGCTTCGTCTTCCGGAAGAACTTCGCCAAGTATGAGCTGTTCAGGAGCGCCCCAGTGAGTGTGACTGTCCAGATACCCTGTGCCCTGCCCCCGGCCCCTGAAGCCCTGACTCCTGGGTCCTGGAGCCCTGACCTTCAGCCCCTGTCTCCCCAGCACTCCCTGTTCCCAGAAAAGATGGTTTCCAGTTGCCTTGATACTCACAGTGGGGAGTCCCAGGAAGACCTCATCCAGGTGAGGGGTCCCCAGCATGACCAACTCTCCAGAGCCCCCAGCCCGGTGCTATCTCTGACTGTGGATAACTGGGATTCAGGCCAGAGCCTCAGTTTCTTGCCTGTGAAATGGGCACAAGCAGGATGTGGTGGTGCACACCTGTGATCCCAGCACTCTGGAAGGCTGAGACAGAAGGATGGAAAGTTCTATCCCAAGGGATGGGGAGATAGCTCAGTGGTCTAAGCACCTGCCTGGCAAGTGCCAGGACCTGGGTTCGATCCCTGGTACCATGTGTCACATGCCATGCTGGCCACCAAAGCCAGGTGTGGTGACGCATGCCTGTAATCCCAGTGCTGCTGGGAGGCTGAGACAGGAGGGTAATTACCTGCTGGGAGGATTAATTACTATGAGTCCGAGCTGTGTAGTGAGACACTGTACCAGATATGTTAAAAAGAGAAAAGTAAATTCCACCTCAGACTGGACAATTTAACAACTCAGTGAGATCCTGTGTCAAAATAAAAGATTTTAAAAAGGGGTAGGGGAGCTGGGGAGATAGCTCAGTAGAATAAGCGCTTGTTTGGCAAGCACAAGGGCCTGAGTTCAATCCCCGGTTCCGCAAAAAATAAAAAAAAGTTAAAATAAATAAAAATAAAAAAGGGGTAAGGAGGTATAGCTGTGTGTGAAGCTCGCAGTTCAGTCCCAGTACTGCACAAAAAGGAGGGCAGCATCAGCGCTGGTGGGGCAGCTCCTGTCAAAGGCCCTCACCTCCTGCCTGATGCCCTCACCTCCTGCCTCCCGCTGCCTCAGAACTTCCTCAACGCTGGCAGCTTCCCAGAGATCCAGGGCTTCCTGCAGCTGCGAGGCTCGGGCCGCAAGCTCTGGAAACGCTGCTTCTGCTTCCTGCGCCGCTCCGGCCTCTACTTCTCCACCAAGGGCACCTCGAAGGTGAGGTCCTGAGGTACCAGCCTGGGCCTGTCGCGCTCCTGGTGACCATAGGAAAGGCCGGTGGTCTCACTGCAGCTCCAGGCTTCCTTGTTTGCTGTGTGTCGTTGGGCACTTCCAGGCCTTCTCTGATCCCGAGGCCTTCCCTGGCTTGAGAGAAGTAATGGGAGGATAGGGTCTCCCCATACCAAGTCTTGCACACTTGTCCCATCCAGGACCCGAGGCACCTGCAGTATGTGGCAGATGTGAATGAGTCCAACGTGTATGTGGTGACGCAGGGCCGCAAGCTGTATGGGATGCCCACGGACTTTGGCTTCTGCGTCAAGGTGAGGGCCTGGGCCCTGCCCGGGCCATGGGGAGGGGGGTGAGAGCTGACCTAGAGCTTTGGCCTGCGCTGGGACCTGGCACTTCTGCGCCGTGTGCCCTTGGAGACTGGACAGGTGTCAGCGGGACCTTCCTCTCTGCCAGCCCAACAAGCTCCGGAACGGCCACAAGGGGCTCCGCATTTTCTGCAGCGAGGATGAGCAGAGCCGCACCTGCTGGCTGGCTGCCTTCCGCCTCTTCAAGGTGAGGAGGGGGGCGGGGGGATCCCCAGCATGACAGGTTACAGCGCAGCCACACCCCCAAGGTCTGCTGATGAGGACGGCCCAGCCAGGGTCCTGAGAACCCCTAGAATCTTGCGGAAGCTCCTATGCATGGGCAGAGGGCCTTGTTCTTAGGGAGCCCTGGTCCCAGGGATGTTATGGCCCAGCTCTCGGGCCCTTATCACCTGAGTCCCCGTTTCTTTCTCTACCTGTAGTATGGGGTGCAGCTGTATAAGAATTACCAGCAGGCCCAGTCTCGATACCTGCGCCCATCCTACTTGGGGTCCCAGCCCTTGGTGAGTACCCAGGGATATGAGGTGGGGTGGGCACCTTGGCCCTGGCCCAGGGCCCCTTTCTGATCCCTTTCCCATTTCCTCTCTCCAGCGGAGCGTTTCGGATAATACCCTGGTGGCCATGGACTTCTCGGGCCATGCTGGGCGCGTCATTGAGAATCCCCGGGAGGCTCTGAGTGCCGCCCTGGAGGAGGCCCAGGCCTGGAGGGTGAGGGGCTGCACCCAGCTGGGTGTCCTTGAGTGGGCTTCTGCTCAGTGGGAGGAGATGGGGGTGTGGTGCCGGGCGGCACCCCCAAACATGCCCTGACTTCCCACATCCCTACAACTCCACAGAGAAAGACAAACCACCGCCTCAGCCTGCCCACCCCGTGCTCAGGCTCGAGCCTCAGCGCAGGTGGGTGACTGTCCAGGCTCCTCGGGGTGGTGGCTGCCTCGGTTTCCCTGGCATGTCTGCCAAGCATGAGGTCCCCTCCCCCAGTGACTGTCTGTCTACTTCCCCACACACTAGCCATCCATCGCACCCAGCCCTGGTTCCATGGCCGCATTTCCCGCGAGGAGAGCCAGCGGCTCATCGGGCAGCAGGGCCTGGTGGACGGGTAAGGGACAGGGCTGGGTGGGCACAGGGCTGGGAGGGAGATGGCCAGGGCAGGTGCCGGGCTACATGTCAGATGGAAGCGGACATGGGCAGGTTCTTGAGCCTGCAGATGGCCAGCACCACTGTCCCGGTCAGGGCCTGCTAAAGGGCAGGGTTCCTCTTGACTACCAAGATGTTGCCGGATGAATGGGCAGCCGGTAGCTCTTGAGTGTTAACATGCTGGGCTTTGGATGGTGCAGCCCTTTGCAGGTCGACTATGCTATGGGGAGCCCTAAAGAGGCAAAGGGGCCACCTCCCCTATCCCAGCTAGGCTTGCTCTTGGGTCCTGGGGAGCACAGGGGCCCCCTGAGGACCCAGCAGGTCAGGGCTTCAGAGGCTGGTGTTGCCCGGACAGGCTGCAGGATGGGGTCGTCTAAGACAGGTCTGTGGCCAAAGCAGATGGGGCTGAGCAGCCCTGGGCATCCGACGCTGCTGGGCTGGCTGTGAGATGTCAGGGGCAGCTGCAGAAGAAGAGCGAAAGGAGGCATGCAGGTGCACGCCCATGATGCCAGCACTCGGGAAGCTGAAGCAGGAGGATCACCCTGAGTTTGAGGCCAGCCCAGTCTCCATAGTGAGACTTTTCTCAAAAAACCAAATAAATCAGAAGTCCCTCATAGGAGCGAGCCCCTGCGTCCTGCCCTAGCAGGTGCATCCTCCGTCATGCCACTCCCTCTCCCTGCAGCCTGTTCCTGGTCCGGGAGAGCCAGCGGAACCCACAGGGCTTTGTTCTGTCCTTGTGCCACCTGCAGAAAGTCAAGCACTACCTCATCCTGCCGGTGAGCGCAGGGCCCTCCCTTCCCTGGCCAACCCAGTCCTGCTGCAGGGCCTCCTCCACCCCGGGCTCCCCAGCTCCCTGCATGTTTCCCTTCGGGTCCCCCTGACCTCCGCTCCTCTGCAGAGCGAGGGCGAGGGATGCCTGTACTTCAGCATGGATGATGGCCAGACGCGCTTCACGGACCTGCTGCAGCTTGTGGAGTTCCACCAGCTGAACCGTGGCATCCTGCCCTGCCTGCTGCGCCACTGCTGCACGCGCGTGGCCCTCTGATGGCCTCCCCTCTGGTCCCCGTGGTATCGGGGTCCCGGCGCTGCCCCAAGTGGAGAGGTGTGGAGGGCAGGTTGGGGTGAGGGGTGACGGAGGAGCCTCCCTCCAGTTCTCTGCTCCACTGCCTCTCGCCTGCAGAAAGCACCCCCGTTCAGGAAGGCCTGAGTGCCCAGGACAGGGACTGGCCTGCTGGGCCCAGGCCCTGCACCCCTGCACAGACTGAGAGGCCAGTGATCTGCTGTTTTATACTTGTGACAAAACAATAAAGATTATTTTTTTATACACTCATGAGTTGCTACTAGTGACAGGAAGGTGACCAGGGCCAGGTGTGATAGTGCGCACCTGTTATCCCAGCACTTGGGAGACTGAGGCAGGAGGATTGCTGTGAGTTCAAGGCCAGCCTGTGCTACACAGCAGGGTCAGAAGCAACCTGGAACACACAGACCTTGTCTCAAGAAGAAAAAAGGGGAAAAGACAAAGACCAGGTGGGCCCAGGCCACGTCCTGACTCTCCCCTGCTCTCTTGGGGGGCTGGAGATGATGCCAGGGGCGCTGAGGGCCTCGTACGTGCTGTCACGTGCCTGCCGCCAAGCTGCACCCCATCCCTGGCTGGACGCCTCTGCAGGGCAGCTAAGCGTTCAGCCTGGCATAAGCCAGGTGCCCAGCAGTCCCTCATTAATACGTGGGCAGGGGCCTTGTCCAGGTGAGCTGTCGGGCAGTCTGGACCCTCAGAGGTGACTGACGGCCTGGGAGCTGGAGGCGTCGACAGCACCGTGCTCCTCGGCGCGCTGTGCTCAGCTGTGGTGCAGAGCCTGATGAAGCAGCCCTTGTGCTCCCACCAGTCCCTGCGCCGCCTGCAGCCAGCGCCTCTCCTCCCGACCCCAGATGTGCCAGCACCCAGTCCCCTCCACCCTCCCACCCTCTGGCAGCTGCAGACATCTGTGACGTCTGTCTCCCGCCATCTGTCCAACTGCAATGTCAAGGACCCCATAGCCCCATCATCCTGCACAATTTAGCAAGAAAGCATCTCGAAAAAGGGCAAAAAGGGGCTGGTGATGTAGCTCTGCGCTTCCCTGGTTCAATCCTCAGTATTGATAATAAATAAATAAATAGAGCCTGAATCCAGTTCCTTAGACTCAACTATGAGTTTATCTGAAACACAACAACAGTAGCACGTATGAAATGACGCACAGGGGTACAAGGACCAAAATCCAGGCTACACAACAAATGGCTCAGTTTCTTTTATTTTTATTATTTAAAAAAAAATTTTTTTAAGGGTCTGGGGAGATGGCTCAGTGGAATAGGCATTTTCCTGGCAAGCGCAAGGACCTGAGTTCAATCCCCAGTTCTGAAAAAAAAAATTTTTTTTTTTAGTACAGGGTCTCAATACACAGATTGGACTCAGTAGTCCTCCTGTTTTCAACCTCCTAAGTGCTGGGATTACAGGTGTGCGCCACCCCAGTCTCCATCACTGACTCAGCGCACCCCTGGGACAGGGCCGGCCAGGGATCGAACCCTGGTCCCTGCGCACTTTAATCCACCGAGCTATTTGGCTGGCCTGTTTTCTCATAGTATGCTGTTTTAAAAATTATTTTAAAATAAGGCTGTTATTGATACAGCTTCAGAAAAATACCCACTGTAAACTTGATTACATTTCCATGTATTTTGAGGATTTTTTTTCTTTTTTTTT
>NDGN011298843.1:0-13095 GCA_002564285.1 Tympanoctomys barrerae
TACTATTATGGACTACTGGACTATATTGGATTATTTTGCTGAATTCATGCACCTACCATATTTGAATGGCAATGGAATACCTATCTCTGACAAAACTAAACAAAAAAGAGGGTTATAAATGAAGGACTATTTTGTAGTGAAATATATATAGATAGATAGATAGATAGATATAGATATAGATATAGATATACAGCTACTTTCTCTTAATTCAATGAAAAAGATTTATACTAATAGTGTTTGGACAGGATATCATGTCTGCATCTTGTACTATGAAAACAACAATATACAACCTATTAATTATTGTAACTGTCCTACTAACCTGTTTTGAAACTGTCTCATTGCTATTTGTTTCTCAATAAAATTAACAAAAATTTTGGGAAAAAAAGTGAAACATTGCAGGTCTAGTCAAAGCAGTATATTTAGTACAAGGCAGAACAAGGTATTGCTGAAGGGCAGTCACAGTTGCTATCTAACTTCAGCTCCATTTTCCACTAATAGACCTTCAACTGGTTTAATTCCCCTGAGCTCTGATTTCCCCATCTTTAAAATGGGTACAATAACAAATAAGGCTTGTGGTGTGGGTGAAATGTAATGCAGTGTGAAAAGCCAACTTCTTTGCTCTGTAAGTAATGAAAAAATGAGAGCTACTAGGTCAGTGGCACACACGCCTGGGCCTGCTACTCAGGACTTGGAAAATCATTTGAGCCAGTGTTTTGAGACCAGCCCAGGGCAACATCTTAGGAGCCTTCTCAAGAGAAAAAAAAATCATGTGGTTTTTCTTAGATGAGAAACTATGTAATTATCATCAAAATAGGAGATAAAGAAATAGGAAATAGGGACATTGAATAACCTCCCAAATTATCTGTTCCATTGTTTCAAAAATATTTTAATATACACATTAGTTTCATTTATACTACTAGTTTCTCTTAGTTCATTGAAAAGAAAGTTTTGGCTACTATGTTTTTGGGGTTTTTTGGTAAGAAGTTCTTATCTGACTTGTATCCTGAGTAACATTGTGGCCATCCTCTTAAAATTATGGTGTAAGGATAGCAGGCTTGTAGGCACCTTATAGCAAAAATGAAATCAGCCTGTCACGTAGCTGGTTTACCAAACTCAGCTGGAAACCTTGACAGCCTGGTCCCGGTCGTTATCCATCAACTTGAGAGGTCAAACTGAGTTTCCTTTAATTAAGAAAGCATGTACCGACTCCAGCCTGCTTGAGGGCTTGTCATGCGTAGGTAAGATGGGCCCAAAGACACGTATAGCTCTGCTTGCCCCCCCCCGCCACACCCTTCCCTCCATCTCCAAATGAGAGTCCTGCCAGACATTATAGGACATGATTCTTATATTCCATGTAACTGATGTGGTCAACGTGTTTCTTGCTTGCAAATCATATTTAAACTAACTCAAACCTGACCCTGGGTCAATGATTTGAAACCTCAGTTGTGCTCGGCCTCTAGCTTTGCTAATAAAAGTCTGCCTTCTGAAGTCAGTGCAGGGAGTCTTCCACTGGTCTCTTATCTGCAACAGCAGTGCACAGCTGTTAACTATTGTTATTTTCTATTTTGTTGAAATTTTTTTCAAGAAAAAAGTGTTTCTTAATATTTTGTTAATATCTTGTGTTACATTAAAATAAAAAGGAAAAAATGGCAGCTATTATGAACTGAAAAATTGATTGCACCTACTAATAAGAGACGGGAAGACACATAAAGACAGCCACACAGTAAGAATGCAGTTGTAAAAACTAAATAAAAAGAGGGGAATACAAATGTAGGACCATTTTGTATCTGTATACACAAAATAGGATAGGACACATACTTTCTCTTAATTCAGTGAGAAGTAAGATTTGTACTAATAGTGTTTGGACAGCATATCATGTTTGCATCTTGTACTATGAATAACCACTACGAAGACAACAATATGCAATGTATTAATTTTTTTTTTAAAATGCAGTTGTAAAGCCCCTGCATGATAATTAAGCCCTGG
This sequence comes from Tympanoctomys barrerae, assembly GCA_002564285.1. Lineage (NCBI taxonomy): Eukaryota > Metazoa > Chordata > Mammalia > Rodentia > Octodontidae > Tympanoctomys > Tympanoctomys barrerae. The sequence goes on from NDGN011298843.1 coordinate 1,987, forward strand.
AAGGACAAGCAGTCTTGTCTGGGCACTTCAGCTGCCCGCACCTGCACTCACACCTGACCCGTGGTCGCAGTGCCTCCTCCTGAGGGCCGGCCCTGGTGGAGCCCAGCTCTGGAATTGAGGAGCTTTCCCGGGCGTGGTCTCCGTCCCTTCACCTGGTACCTAACTTCCCTAGGGCTTTGCCCACTTGGATGCGGCGGCAGCCTTTCAGCACAGAACAGTCACTTTGACTTTCTTCCCCTCCCAAAGCCAGCCTGGCCCTTGCTACCCTGCCAGCCCATCCCCCAGGCTTGAGCTGTCTTCTCCTTTCCCACCCCTAGCTCCAGGTGTGGAGTTTGATTTGAACTTTTGAACCCACCAATCACCTTGGCCCGCCCTTCTGTGGGCGGCGCTATGGCTGCGTGGGGCCACCCCCTACAGGTAGCGCTGGCAGAAAGGGTATATAAAGGCCCCTGCGGGCCACCTTGGCGCATTGCTTCTCTGCATTCTTTGAGGGTGTCGGCTGCGGATCTGTGCCTACTCCCTTTCCTTCTCTGAGCAGCTGATCCCTACAAAATCTCCATCCTTGTTAGTGGTAGGGGTTGGGGCACTAGATATTTGAGGATGCATTGCAGGGCGTGGAGGCTCATGGTCTGCACGTGGGGCTCCCACCAGTTCTCCACGCTTTCCACCCTCTTGGGTCCTCAACTGCCAGGCTGGGAGAGATGAGTTTGCCCTTCCCATCCCACTTCAGGCTTGAAAGTACCACCTGGGCACTATTGTCCTAGGTGGAAGGGAAAAGGCTGACGTTGGGAGGGCACCGGCCCACAGGCCACTGCTGGGGCGGTGGGAAGGGCAGAGAGCCGCCACACTGACCCCCTAGGACTTGGGGAACCTGAAGTCTCCCCCACATTTCTCCAAGTAGCCTTACCTTCCCACTACCTTACACGTCACCTTGGAGGACAGGTCCACAACAGTGCGCTCACTTCAGGGTGGTCACCTGTGTCCAGCTCTGAGCACTGCCAGCTGCCTGAGGAGAAGGCAAGCCCCTCTTGGAAACAACTGTCCTTGCCTAACAGCACTTTTCTAGTGGTAATTTAGTAGGATGTTTAGAACTTGAAGCTTTCTACTTAAAACCAGGTTTCAGAAACAAATCTATAAAAGGATTATTTCTTGCAAAGCCAGAGTAAATTTGTACTAAAGATACGGTCTTAATTCAGTTTTCAAGAAACAGGAAGTTAGAGTTGGGCGTGGTGGCACCTGTATCCCAGCACTGAAGAGGCTGAGGCAGGAGGATAGCCACAAGTTTGAGGCCAGTCTGGGATATCTAAGTGAGTTCAAAGACAGCTTAACTAGATAGAGACCCTGTCTAAAAAACAAACAAAAACAAACAACAACAACAAAAAAAAAACTGGGGCTGCAAAGTGTAGTTCATTGATGGAGCACTTGCCTAAGGTGAACAAGGGCCTGAGTTTGATCCCAGCACCACCGGCTTGAGCATTTTCCATACATCTTCCCAGAGGTGTTGGAAACAACTAAGACACCACCTATTGAAAGTCTATGTAGAGCCAGGGAGATAGCTCAGTGGCATAAGCACCTGCTTAGTAAGTGCAAGGGCTGGAGTTCAATACCCAGTACCAAAAAAAAAAAAAATATCTAAAGGAAGTGATTTTAAACAAGTGTCCTTGTATCTGGTATATACTTCAAAATAGTATCTTGTTAAAGGAGTACAGTGAACAGCTGAAAGGAATTTTTGGCGGCTGACCACAGTGAAAGCATGTATGACTGTAACAAATTGCTTTGACTCACCAAGCAAGACCCAAAAGACCTGGTAAAGGTTATTCAGAAACAGGGCTGTTTAAAGGGCAGAACACAGCAGCACAGCTGACTATAGGAGAGCACAGCTGCGATGGGTGGCTTTAATGAGACAGTTGCTACACATTCCATTAAAGTGAGACGAATTCACCTGCACCTTGCATTGCCAACACTCCCACACACACAGCTGCTTGAGAGAGGAGGATAAATGCTAATGACTGGTGAGCTTTAGGACAGCAGACAGCCTGATGCATGTCTCCAAGTCACTATGTTACCCAGGCTGTGGCTCTTTTCTGCCTCAGGTTCTTAGAGTGCTGGAATTACCTTGCCCAGCTAGACAAAGATTTTTTTAAAGGTAAAATTTATAAACCAGGTGTGGTGCCTGTTATCCCAGCACTCAGGATGCTGAGGCAAGAGGAGCCTGAGTGTGAGGCCAAAAACCAAAGGGAAAAAAAACCCAGATTATTGATTTGGGTTTTTTGTGTGTTTTGAGATAGTCTAGCTATAGCAATAGATAGACATACACACACAAATATGTTGGCCTTGAACTGGTGATCTGCCTGCATGAGCTTCCCAAGGGCTAGAATTCCTGGCATGCACCATCATGCATGACTGTTAAGCAAGTGATTAGTTCAAGTGAGTGAATCTTACAGTACTGTATTTTCTTGGGCTTAGCCTGGGTCCCTCATGAACAGATGTCTGGTTCTTGCCAGTTTTGGGGGTTGTAGCTTCCTAAGTTCATTTAAAGGTAAACCTGATGCAACAGTAAATAGAAAAGGACTCTCTAGAATGAACAGCTTCTCTTTTCCACAGTCCTAGAGCTGGGTCAGTAGTCACAGGTAGTACTGAGCTTGCTGATGTGGTCAGGAACCTGGATTATTTTATGAGGAGCATATGTGGAAAGGCTATTATAAGTCAAAAGTGGTACACAATAGGATTACTATTATAACCCTTGATCTTCCTCCTCCTCCTCTTCCTGCTCTTCTCTTCCACTTTCTCCTCCCCCTCCTTCTCTTCCTTCTTCTCTTTCTCCTCTTTCCTTCTTCCTTCTTCTTTCTTCTTTCTTCTTCTTCTGGCTTTCACTACTTGCTTCGCTGCCCAGGCAAGGTGGAAGTTGTGGTCTGCTAGCCTCAGATTCTCGAACATTTGGGATTACAGACATGTGCCACAACACCTGGGCATTTTTTCTTTTTTAAAAATATTGTTTTATTTATTTATTTTGGTGGTACCATGGATCAAATTCAGGACCTTGCACTTATTCCACTGAGCTATCTCCCCTGCCATGGGAATTTTTTCTTGAATTGGTTTCTTAATAGCTAAGCTTTTAAAGACTCAAAACCTAGTGGGCTGTGGAAACACAGGCCTATAATTCTAGGCTTGAGCAGGAGGATCCCTGAGAATTCCAGGCCAACCTAGGCTACAGAGTGAGACCCTTCCTCAAAAAAGAAATTTAAATAGAAAAGGTATGGTGCTGCCTGCCTGTATCCTAGCATTCCACAGGCTGAATCAGGACATTTGTGAATTTGAAGCCAGCCTGAACTACATACCAAGTTCAAAGTTTACATATAGAGAGACCCTTCCTTCAAAACAACTTGAAAATACAATTTGGGGCAAATAATGATAGTTATGGAAGTCTTTTTAAAAAGTACTTGGCCAGGAGCTGGGGAGATAACAGTAGAATAAGCACTTGCCTGGCATGTGCAAGGTCCTGAGTTCAATTCCCAGTACCAGAAAGAAAAAGTTCTTGGCCAGTCTGAAATCTGACTCTTTTTTCTTCCTGTGCTGGGATTTGAACCCAGGGACTTGCTTATGTTAGGTAAGAGATTTAAGTGCCAAATCTCAAACAGCAATCTTCCTGCCTCAGCTTCTGAGAAGCTAGTTTAATGCAACTGTGTTCAGAAATGAAAACAAATAGTTCCCCATACCTGTTATATCCTTAAAATCTACCATTTCAAGAATTGTATAATAGCCAAGCATGATAGTACACATCTGTAATTCCAGCTATGCAAGAGGCTGACGCAGGAGGATCACAAATCCAAACCCAGTTTTAGACAACTTAGCAACTTAGAATGTCTTAAGAAATAAAAAGGGCTGGGGCTATGGCTCAGTACAGTTTCTGGATTCAGTGCTCACTCCTAGAGAGGAAAATCTGCAGTGCATTCTTCTAGGAAGCAGCTAATTTTTTAAACTATTGCAGTTAAATCTTGGTAATTCTTGTCACCTTTATTAACATGCCATCCCTCCAAGATGTGATGGTGGCAAGGATGATGGTGCACAGCTGTTGATTCCATCTCTCATGGGAGGCTGAGGTATGAGGATCACTGAATTTGAGGCCAGCTTGAGTTACATAGTGAAGTCAAGGCCAGGCTGAACTGCACAGCAAGATGCTGTCTTAACCCAAAATAAAAAAAAAAAAAAAAAAAACAGTGAAGGAAGAATGTCCTTCCTAAAGATTAGATTTCCTTAAAAAAGAAAGATTCTTTCACTGAGTGAAAAGACTGCTCCAACCACACTTTTAAAAATACAGCTAACTGCTGCTTGTCTAACACTTTCTCTACGAGTGGTGGCTAAAGTTGCTGGTTTAAGGTGGTTCTCGAGGGGAGAGGAAGACGCTCTTGTAAAGAATAGCATTCAAGGGGTGTCAGAATGAATTCAGGAATTACACAATCACACAGATAAGGAGACAGCTTTCACCATTCTAAAACGTAGAAACCTAAAATTGAAGTGTGGCTATAGAGCAAGTGTTCCACTTTGCATGGTAGTTCATCAGCATATTTGGTCTCCTACAGTGCATTTTTCTGAATTATGTCTTCAATGAAGATTTTGCTCCTTCCTGTACTATGGGTCAGACCCACAAGGTACTCTGTCAATGAGTGACATCCTCTGCCTTTATATTTTTTTGGAAAGTCTCACTAGATTCCCCAGCTGGCCTTGAATTTGCAGTATGCCTGCCTCAGCCTCAAGAGTAGCTGGGATTATGGGCATGTGCCAACTGTGCCAGCTTTGACAAAGAGTTTTGCTTATGAAATATTCCTAGGGCAAGTGTGGCCTCTGGAAAGCGGTTGTCTTTGAAGAATAATTAATCATTTGGGTGTGATGTTTCTCATTTGATGTGTCATTCTGACATTTTTCTTCCTGCCATAGCATGAGTGTACCTCCATCCACATTGGCCAGGCTGGTGTCCAGATTGGCAGTGTCTGCTGGGATCTCTACTGCCTGGAACATGGCATCCAACCTGATGGCCAGATGCTAGGTGACAAGACCGTTGGGGGAAGGGATGACTCCTTCAACACTTTTTTCAGTGAGACTAGTGCTGGAAAACATGTGCCTAGGATGTTTGTAGACCTGGAACCCACAGTCATTGGTGAGTGGACCTCAGACACCCACAGGATTTCCCAGGGTGCTGGGTTTTGAGTTGCAGCCTAAGGGCTCTGTGGATACCCCAGGCTAGAGAAAGAGCCTGCAGGTTTTTAGTAATGGGCGGCAGGTTTCTTCTCTTTCAGATGAAGTGCACACTGGTACCTACTGCCAGCTCTTTCACCCTGAGCAGCTCATCACAGGCAAGGAATATGCTGCCAATAACTATGCCCATGGGCACTATACCAGGGGCAGGGAGATCATTGACCTTGTCCTGGAGAAAATTTGGAAACTGGTAAGCACAGCACTTTAAAGATTTTAAATTAGGATTAGAGTTTTCTCTTGGGAGTACTTTTTCTTGAGACAGGTCTCACTTTGCAGTCCAAGCTGGCCTTAAACTCCTGTGTAACCTCAGCTGGCCTTGAACTTGTGATTGTCCTGCCTCAGGCTCTCAAGTGCTGGGATTACAGGCATGTGCCACCATGGCTGGCCAAACTATGAGAATCATTCCTTGAGATTAAAATGACACAGGAAATTTTCTACATTAAGCGACCTTCTAAACCAGATGGTCCTGGGTTATGGGACAGCTGTCATAAAGGGTACTCACTCTGGCTGATTTGGGCAGTTGTGCTCCTTCCTTCGGTGAGAGCAATTTACCTGGTGCCAAAATGAGAACAGGGGCCAGCAAGATAGATCAGCGGACTAAGCACCTGTTAGGCAAGCACAGGGTCCGGGGTTCAATCCCTAGCACCAGATGCTGCACCAGACTTGCCCGCAGGCACACCTAGCTGGCCACCAAGACCAGGCATGGTGGTACAGGCCTGTAATCCCAGCACTAAGGAGGATCACTACGAGTCTGAGCCACATAATGAGACCCTGTATCAAATACATTAAAAAAAAAAAAAAAAAAGAGCACAGGGAATCCTTAACAATTTCATGACATTTAAGACCATTGAGCCTCCTTGCTTCTAGCTGTGACTTCACCCTTTTTTAGGTTAGTTTAGTTACACTGAGTAAATAGCTACTCCTACACCTAGCTGATTGATCAAGCTCATTTCAAAACATTTAGGCCTGTGCCCTGTGTTAATAAGGGCTAGGGGGTGAGCTTAGAAGTAGCACATTCTGGCATGTACAAAGCCCTCAGGGTTCAAGCATGCCTCACCCTCTCCCAAGGAGCTGGAACTACAGGCCCATGGCACCAGGTTGTGCTCAGAATTGTGGTCCTACCTCAGCCTCCTAAAATGCTGGGATTACAGGTGTGCAAAGCCACACTCAGGCTGCTTGGCTGTTTTTTTCAGTGCCTGTTGGACCATCTAAAAGCTAAATAAACCTTTCCTCCTCCTTTTTTTTTTTCCTCCTCCTTTTTTCATTAGTACATGTTTTCAGTAAATGCACTTTATAATCATCTTGAGGAGTGAGTACATGTATATAGTACAGCTTCATTCTTTTTTAAAATCCCCTTCCCTCCCACCTCCCTCTCTTCTCTAAATCTTTTTCCAGTTTTGTTCTTGTCCATATTACTAATCTCATGTGTTTATGACATATAATGTTCACATCTACTGTGGTGCCTAGGTTTCTGCATGTGGCATGTCTTTATTCTACTTATTTTCTCTTCCTCTTCTTCATGTTCTGATGACATAGTTAGACACAGTTTGAGGTTCTTCAGGCCCCAAAGCTTGTATAATTGAGGTGTTCCCTTTAAATAAAGATACAAAAATATTAGTTTTTTAGTTTTAGTTTTTTTTTATAATTTAGGGAAACCATGATGTATGACTTAACTGGGGTCCCTCTCATCCTGTCAGAGCTTTGGAAAGGCCTTGTGTGAGTGAGGGGTCCTCTGACTGAGTCCTCACTAGCACAGCAGGAACCCAGTCTGTGGACAGATTTTTTCCTGGTTGGGGTCTGGGTGCACCAGATGGACTGTGGGCTGGGAGAGGCTGTCACCCTGAGCCGGCAGGGCCTCATGTCTGAGACAGGTGGTAGTAGTTTCATGGCTTCTTTTTGAAAGAGACCATCTCCTTTCTAGGGCTCCTGAACACTTCGTTCTCCCCATTCTGACTTCCACAAATCACCACAGCCCGATCTACACACTTCCATATCTTTGTACCTGCTGTTCCCGACACCCACAGCATCCATATAGCCAGCTCCTGGGCTTCTTTCCCTGGCCAATGACCACTGTTCTCTCAGAGGTCTAAAAGAACACTCTTCTAAGCATGACAAATTTCNTTTTTTTTTTTTTTTTTTTGGTGGTACCAGTGATTGAACTCAGGATCTGGTGCTTGCCAAGCAAGCGCTTATTCTACTGAGCTATCTCTCAGCCCTCTCCTTGTAATTCTTAAGAATGCCAGTATGCCATGATTAAGTCTAACTCAAGATAGAACTAGTACATCCAACCAGTGGTAGGGTAGGCAGGTGAGACTCAAGTTGTTAGAAATGTAATAGGACTATAAAGCTTGCTCTCCAGAAAGTAAACTAAACTCATAGTTAATGTAGCTCATGCCATATAAATGATAGGCAAGAAGAAAGGAAGGAAGAAATAAATAAATAAAGGAAGGAAGACCATAACCACACTTGAAAGCAAGCAGGGGATCTATCAGGGACATAGAAACTAATAGACAGTCCTGGGCAATGGGCAGCACTTGGAACTGGATCAGAGCCAAAAAGCACCAGCCAACACAGCCACAGATTATAATGCCAGAATAGTCCACATAAAAGGATAAGCCAGGGTCTTTCGAAGACAGCAAGAAGATAGGATGTCTTGACCCATTTCCTTTGCTTGCTGTCCAGGGGCAATGAGGGTGATGAGGGTTATGAGGGTCTTCAGGGAATAGAATACATGGGTCATGGAGAGAGGTAGGCTCCTACATCGCAGGTAGCACTGGCAGGCATCAGGAGATTGGGACGCCAGGGGCCAGATGCCGAAGTATCTCATATCATTTTTAAGCAAAAATGGAGTTGGACTAAACTTGCTTTTTAAAAGTTTAATAAACTGCTTGCCCGCCCGCCTGCCTGCCCGCCTGCTCTCCCTCCCTTCCTCCCTCCTTCCTTCCTCTTTTTCCTCTTCTTCCTCTTCCTTTTCTTCTATCCTTTTTTATACTTTGTTTTTTCTTTCTTCTCTCTCCTCCCGCATTCTTTTGCGCTGAGATCATAGGCACAGGCAACTACATCCCTGCTTCCCAAACCATTTTGATTTGTCTGTCTTTGAATTAGGGAGGGCATCACTAACTCTCTCCAGGCTGGCCTCTCACCCTTCATAATAGCTCCAATTTCAGGCTTTTCACGACAAAGCCTGGCCCACTTGCACGCCCTGCTTCCCTCCCTTTCTGCTTTGTCTTTGTGTTCTGTTCACTCTGCACACCCTGCCTTCTGCTTCACCAAGCAGTCTTTTAAGCATTGCATGAATTCAGGGCACACAGGCTGGAAGGTGGCTTGTTTGCTTATGCTTGGGGTTTCCTGCTCATTAATCTTTTTTACTCATCCTAACTTCACTCTACAGAGCCAGTTTCTCCCACTCTTCACTTTTGCTTTAAATGAATGAATGAATGAATGAATGAATGACTTTCCCCAAAATATAATTTAAAAAGTAGTTTTGCAGAAATTCTGAGACATGAATGATGAGAAATATGCAGTGCAACAAAGAGGACAACATGAAAACAAAAAAGAAAGAAAGAAAAGCACCCCCCCATTAAAACACATGCTCACCCAGCACCTTGGCCTATGCCTTTAATCCCAGCTACTTTGGAGGCACGGGCAGGGGCATCACCAGTTCAAGGCCAACCTGCAGAATGTTGTGAGACCCTGTCTTCAAAAACCCAGAATGACTCAGGTGTGGTGGTGTAGTGGTGCAAGACCCATTGGTGCAAAGCCCTTGGAAAGGGAGGGACGCAGGGAGGGAGGGGGAGAGAGAGAGAGAGAGAGACTGACTGAGACCAGCAATCCCAGCACTCCGTAGGCTGAGGAAGGAAGATGCCACAAGTTTGAGGCCAGCCTGGGGACCACAGTGAGTCCAAGGTCAGCCTGAACTACAGAAAAAAAAGAAAAGAAAAAGAAAAAAAGAAAAAGAAAGGTGAGGGAGAGAAAAGAAAGAGGGCTGGAGAATGCAGCTTCAGGGAAGCATGCCCCACAGAGCCAGTCTCCAGTAAGGCCTAAGTTTACAAAGAGATGGAAAACAAATAAATGGTGGGGACACAGTGCAGAGTCCCCTGGGGTCACTATCTATCGATGTGCAGCCTGAAGCCCACAGAAGTCAAATTTCAGCCAAAACAAATGGGGGCGGGGTAGAAAACAACAGAAGTAGGACACAACCTCCTATTGCAGGAGGAGGTGTGACTACAGCGCACACCAGCCCCTAGAATCATCGAGTTTATCGTCCTTCTCAGATTCTGACTTAAAATTTCAACTTTTGAGCCAGGTGTGGTGTCATCCCAGCAGTAGGGAGCTGAGGCAGGAAGGTTCCCCAGGAGCCTGGGGCCAGCCTGGGCTCCACAGTGAGAGCAAAGCCGGCCTGGATTGCGGTCAGGCCTGGAGCTTCAGGTGATCCTCCTGCCTGGTTACAGGTGTATGGCCACACAGGAATCCAAAACTACTTTTTGATAAAATGAACTCTGCTTTAGTGCTGTCAATGCTATAAAACATCAAATGTTTCCTCCTTCCATGCAGAATCTCCTGATGTGAATTAACTAATGCATTAGGCTGCTTCAATAAAGCAGTCAGCCTCAGGTTGCTGTAGTTTGATCCCCACAACTCAAGCCAGCCAAACATGCCCTGAAGGCATTCTAAGCCAGCCCCAAAACAAAACAAAACAAAACAAATCCTTCTGCCAAAAAAAACCCCTAATGCATTAACTTGACCCTTATGTTACTTACAAACTGACAAAAGCAAAGCAGTCTTTGAAACATTGCATAAGTTCCAGGGCTGGCTTGTTGTTTGTTTATGCTTGGGCTTTCCTGAGACAGGGCCTCTCTCTGCAATCCAGGCCGGCTTTGCACTCGCTGTGGAGCCCAGGCTGGCCCCAGGCTCCTGGGGAACCTTCCCGCCTCAGCTCCCTAGTGCTGGGATGACATGAGTTGCCATGCCTGGCTCAAAAGTTGAAATTTTAAGTCAGGATCTGAGAAGTGTGATAAACTCAATAATTCTAGGGGCTGGTGTGGGCTGGTATCAGTAAGTCCTAGGTTAACCCCCTCATTTGTTTTGGCTGATAATTTAACTTCTGTGGGCTTCAGGCTATACACTGATAGACACCCCTAACCCAGCTTTAGCCCTACCTTCTTTCCAGAGAACCTTTCTACCATGGCTTCCAGCCGCCTCGTCTCTGGTCCAGCAGGTGAAGTCATTTCCCTTGCTTGTGGTTTTTGTTTGGTTTGGTTTGGTTTGGTCTGGTCTGTTGTGTGTGTTGTTGTAAGCAGAAGTGAAGAGTGTGGGAGAAATTGGCTCTGCAGAGTGAGGCTGGGGTGAGTAAAAAAAAAAATTAATAAGCAAAGAGATTTTTTATGCCAGGATATAGAAATACATCTAATGCTTTTTGGTGAATGGCCCTGCGGGGCAGATTCTCCATGGGGCCCATTTCCGCTGCACAAGGGCTGGGCTGGGAGGTAGTCTCTTTAGTAGCAGGTGAGCTCAAGGAAGGTCCACGGGTGCTCTCCAGATAAGGAACCAGAGGCACCAGATCTGGGCCCCTTATTAGCTTCTAACTCCAGCCGTCACTGTAGTAGACAGACAGCACATACAAGAGTCTACCTGAGAGCCGGCCAAGTAGCTCAGTGGATTAAAGTGCCTGCAAGCAGGTGCAAGGGCTGGGGGTTCAATCCCCGGGCCTGCTGTGCCAGCCTCACCCCTGGGGCATGCTGAGATGGAAATTGAGACTGGGTGTGCTGGCACGCGCCTGTAATCCCAGCTCCTAGCTCTTGGGAGGCTGTAAACAGGTGGATCACTATGAGTCAGATCTAGTAGTGAGACCCTGAA
>NDGN011298866.1:0-22817 GCA_002564285.1 Tympanoctomys barrerae
TGCCAGGCCTGAGCTGAGTCTGGAGGGGACAAGGTGGAGTAGAGGGGAGAGGCAGCTCTCCCATACACTCACCGGGCCTGGACTAAGACTGGATCTGGGGGTTCCCAGAACGCGACAGAAATTCCTACTCTGTGGGCAGGGTGTGGGAGGGTACTATGGAATGATGGGGGGCGTCCCAAGAGGGTGAAAGAGGGTGTCACCCACGCTGTGCCTGGGCTGGGACCAGTAGGTCCCACCGGCGCAGGGTAGCCAGAAGCTCTCCCACACACTCACCGGGCCTGGGCTAGGACTGGGTCTGGGGGTTCCTGGAACATGGCAGAAATTCCTACTCCGTGGGCAGGGTGGGGGAGGTGCTGCGGAGTGTTGAGGGTGTCCCAAGGGGTTGGTAGAGGGTCTCACCCACGCTGTGCCTGGACTGGGACCAGTAGGTCCCACCGGCACAGGGTAGCCGGAAGCTCTCCCACCTGTAATTTCAATATCTGTGAATAGTTTATCAGAGAAGTCTGATAGGATGATATATAAAATACTTGTAAACATAATACACTACATTAAAATAAGATTTGTAGAGATAACAGAATGAAGAAATATAGGTTCCAGAAGAAACAAAGAATGTCGCAGGCATCTGACTCCTTGGTCCTCTTGCCTGCTTCTGTCATCCATTAGTGAGAGACAGCAAGTGTCACACTAGCTATGGGTTGGTCTTCCCTGGGTGTACCCTAAAAATGATACATCGGAACATTTAGCATGTATATGAACCCCACAGTAGTCTTGTAAGATTAAATGAGGAAAAAATCTGAAAGCATGAAGTTGTCTCAGAGTAGGAGCCAAAAAATGTATTAAAAGCCTTTTGAGGGGGCAGGCGAGATGGTTCAACAGACTAAGTGCGAGTTTTGGCAAGCTTAGGGACCAGGGTTCAATTCCCGGTCCTGCATGCCACACTGGCCCTGGCCCTGGAACACCCAGAGCCAGCCAACAGAGTCCTCGGGTGGCAGCACATGCCTGTAATCTTAGCGCTGGAGAGGAAAACAGGATGATCACTACGAGTCCAATCTGTGTAGTGAGACCCTGTACCAAATATACAAATGACTGGGAAAAAAAGGCCTTTGCTACATTGAAATCATATGTCATTTTCTCCTGTGTTGCAGGGAGACCATACGACTAACAATCATCTTTGTTTGATGTCTCTTCATCAGTTAAAGAGAGTTAAATCAGTTTTTCCGGTTTTTAAAACTTTAAGAAGCCTCAAATATTCATTTTTTTAAGAAGGAGAATAAGAAAGAAAAAGGAAAGAGGAAAGGAGGAAAAGAAGAAGAAATAGGGATATTTTTCTGCCAAAACCAAGCAGCTGGGTAACTTGTGCTGCTTTGAGCACACTTCTAGACAGATGAAGTTCCCATTGTTTACACCTGTTTCTCCAGCAGCTTCAACTGTGTCGCCTGTGACCTGCTCTGGCCCAGTGCTATCTGGAATGCCCCACTCCTGGGCTTGGCCACCACAGAGCTGGCCGGGCAGCAGCTGGGAAAGCCCTCTGGGCCCATCTGGGGCCCCAGGCTCCACCTCTGTGCCATCACCCACTGGGGACACATTTCACTAACACAGCACTTTGTGTTTGCCGAATAGCATAGTACTGGGCAGTAATCTGCCGTCGTCCACTATCTCAGTCATGAGAATCAACACGGTTGGATGTCAGAGTATGAATCAGGACCCAAGGTCAGCTGAGTTGATTCCAAGAGTAACACTGAACACGTGCATGTGCGCATGCACACACACACATACACACATACACGCACACACACACGCACACCCCACACTCCTTTCATTCTCAAGGTTTTGCTTCCTTACTGAAAAATAACAAGCCTGAAGTACATCTTCCCTTTCCTCAACCCCACAGTCACCAAGGGTAACTCTGCCCACCTCCAGACCTACGTTTATGAAATTCAAGCTTGGAAAAAGGACAACCAAAACAAAATGAAATAAACTAGTTCCTTTAATTCTCCAAAAGTGTCTCATGGAGAGAGACTTCTATCCTCAGAACTTCTGGGTTTGAGAAGGAAACACTGAGGTGAACATCAGTGATTTCTGACACTCACAAGTGGCAAGTCCTACCTTCAAGGTCTAAGGAAAATAACCACCTTGGAAGGAACAAATACAAGCTTGTTGGTAACAATACCCTTCTCGTAGGCACCTAGCGTGAGCTACTGACAACTATCAACCACTTGTTCGGAAGCAGGACAATCACCTAAGACCTATGACACTTTATTTGACCCCTGACCCACACAAGCCAGCTCACAAGGCCAAATGTGCCTTCATTTTAAGTTCAAAATTAAAAATTCAAGGTCAAACCTAAAATTCCAAACACATCTTCACACTTCTAATTCCTTAAGGGCGGAGATGTCGCTAACTAGAAGCTTTAGCCCCATGGCACTGCCCTGAGTGTGCCCCCACCCCTTGTTGATTTGCTCCTCCTGTACCAGGGTGGGTCTGTCCTTGACAACTGGGGACCACATTTAGCCAAGCAGCTGCCCGCTGTTGTCCGAAGCCTGCGATGCGCAGCTCTGGCAGCCTTTCAAAGGACTTATTATTATCATCATCCCATGATTTCATTATTAATAGTACCGCCCTTGTGAAATTCAGTGGCTGAGCCCACTACAGAGCTCTGGAATGATTTTTACCATGAACAATCTGTTTCGCACGTTCCTGCGCAGCTGCAGGTCCCTCCCCTGACACACACACAGGGTTCTGGTGGCTGTGGAAGGGCTTTGTGAAGCGGATGAGCCACCCAGAGATTCTCGGCCCCCTCCCCACCCTCCCAGTGGGGTCTTCAGAAAGAGAAGGCTCTTGCAGGACCTCTTCCTTGCACTGTGTGATCCAGGCTCTCGTCCTGGGCCAAGGGAAAACGTCACTGCCACCCTGGTTCTGGTTCCTCCGTGCACTACTTGAAGTCCCTGCATGAGACTGTCTTGAATAATAGTGAGCAGTCGTGCTCATGCTGGTTATAACTTTAGCCTTTCTGTGGTTTCTAGTGATTTCTACATGGAAAATCCCTTGCTGGGAAAATTCCAGAAAGAGGTCCTCCTGCTCCTGACCTCCACACCTACTTTGCTCGTCAAGCTGTATCATTAAAACCCAGTCTGGTTCAGATAAGACTTGAGGGAAAGCAAAAGTAGCTCTTTGTCAAGATGGTCAAGATTCTTGGCCTAAAATAGCAGGGAAGGTAGAATTGAGTCAAGTCCTAAGGCTTGGTCTGGTCTCATGAATTTTCAGTAACTGGCTGTGTGGTTCCTTCACTGCTAAATAGCTGATTCCTCATCTTCCAAATTTGACATCAATATCTCTCCAATTTGTCCACCCAAAAAAAGTCTTTAAGGTTCACTTTTTAGCTTTAAAATGTAAAGTATGATCCTACAGGGATAAAGCACACAGATAATAATAAGCTTCTGTATTTCAGGTAAAGCAATAAAGAGCTAAAAGGTTGGTACAATATTTAGAAGATGCTACCCTCTGTTGGGTTTGTGTTTTAGTGTAGAGTTTCAGCAAATCTTTTGATACAGTTTTATTTTAACAAGTACTTACTGGGAGAGTTTTTTTATGCCTTACATTGTGCTGGACAGAGAGAGAGAGAGAGAAAGAAAGAGAGAGAGAGAGAAAGGAAGGAAAGAAGGAAAAGAAAGAAAAAGGAAAGATACATACATAGAAACTTGACCCCCTGGTGTTTATACTGTTTTGAATTTTAAATTCTAAACTCATACAAACTGTACAACAAATTTTACAACAGTGTAGAGACGTGTTGCCTGTACATGAGCCCATGATTGTATAACCCAGTTCAGTTGAATGTGAGCCTTGGAGCAGGGAGGGAAACGTGGTGCTGGGTAGATCTCCACGTGGACTGTGGGGTCGGGGGAAGGACGCCGGCAAGCTAAGAGGCTGGGCCAGCAGTTCCTATACTTGTGTAAGCAAACATCAGTAGAAACTTCAGATGAAAGAACTGAGAAAGACAAGTCTAATACTTCAGAGCCTGGAGAGAAATGTCTGGTTCTATTGAACAGCAACAAATTTCAGGCCATGGTCATTCAGCCATTACTGTAATTATCAAAGAATACAAATTCATATTCATTGAAGAAGTAGGTACTACATCATGATAGCATTAATTTTTACGTGAAGATCCTCTAAATGGGCGCTCCGGGGCTCCTGGCCAAGCGAGACCACCTAGCATTGCACGGTCAGGACGGCTGCCTTGTGCCCACAGCCCTCCCCAGACTGACCCCTCCACAAAGCTCGATGGGTATTTCCTAAAGGACTGCACATTCCCGCCTCTGCGCACTTGCCCAGGCTGCTGCCCGACCTCAGAAGGCCCTCCACGGGCCTCTCCATACAGAAGCCCACCCTGTCCTTGAGAACTCAGTGAAACCCAGGCTTCTCCACAGGGCTTCATGGCCCTACCCAGCACTCAGCAGTCTCTTTCTGAATACCAGCGTCACTTCTCTTCTGTACCACAAAGACTGCACTGTCACACTCCACCTCACATGTGCGTGCCCCTGGACTTCAGTTTCAGACTCTATGCCCCAGACTCCTGCTCCACTCCTCAGTGAGCCTGGAAGCCTCTCAAAGGCAGAGGACATGGGCATGTCTTTTTCCTCTGGTGCTTAACACAGTGAACGTGGCTGGGGAGCCGCTCACTAGCTATGTGTTACTATCTTAAAGTCAAATCCTAAGCCAGCTACGCTCTCTAACTCCACCACAGCCACTTCCCATTTGAAAAGTGGCCAGAATAAGTCACACACAAGCTAAATTAGCTGTACTGTCAGTGGCATAACTTTGATACAACCTATGAGGTTTTGAGGAACCTTTGATACAACCTAATATCAAAGACAGATATTCATTCATTTTAAAAAATTGCTAATCTTACTCTTCAAAATAATATAGCCATAGCTTAAGTGTATTCTACAAATAGAAACATTACTACAGATCTGCCCATCTGAAAAGGGACATTTCCCTTTGCAACGGGACAGCTGAAGAGGTGTAATTTAGCAGCTTTCAGAAGCCCGTCGCTGGGGTGATTGAGGTGGACAGCAGGCTTGGACGTGACGGAGGCTCTTAAAAGACACAGACAGGTGGGAGAGCGTGCTGGGGGTGGGCGGAGGCTGGGGGAGTACAAAAGGGAGGAGGCTGCCTTTGGGGAGCAGAGACTGAGGAGACAGGGAATGAGACTGGTGGAAAAGGGGAGAGGGGAAAAGGGGGAGGGGGAGGAGGCGAGAGGAAGCGGGGAGACAGGGATCTGAACCCAGGCCTCATCTCAACAGCACATGAGTCAGCGATGAGCTAGAGAAAGTGGCAAAAGGAACGCACAGAGGCCAAGGGGGAGCGGGACCCACATGGGAAATGGCAGTGTGCATAAAGATGTTATGCACAGGTGGGTGACTACGAGGACAGGGGCTGAAGAGATGAGATGAAAGGAAAGGGGGAGAGAGGGAAGTGAGCGAGGTGACGAAAGGGCAATCTGTGCCAGCGTGCACATCTAGGTGCGCAGGAAACCACCAGGCCGTCCATGCGGCTGAGCCAAAGCGGCCGCAGCCCGGCCCAAGCGGGACCATCTCAGAGACAGGCGCAGGCAGGTGAAGAAGCTAGCTACTGGGTGGGGAAAAACATGAAACGAAAAAAATAGAAGATAGAAAAGGTGAGAGGCAGGAGAGGAAAGCCCAAAGGAGACGCTGGCCCAGAAACCTTTTTAGCTTGCTGTAAGAATCTTTAAGGCCCCAAACTAGGCCAGAATTCTGACTGACATTTCTGAGCGCACCAGCTGCTGTTTCTTTCGGAGGATTCTGACAGGAAGGCATAGAGATGCAAGCCAACGCTGCCAGCCCTGGAAATAAATAAATAACACTCTACTCAACACGTCAATGGGGACAGAAGCCTGCGGGAAGAAGGCCCACGGAGGAGGAGGGACCCGCCTGCCACCCTCCCAGGTAGGTGCCGGGCTGGCTCGCAAGCTGCCTTCTACTCTCAATCCCCTGGCTGTTCCTGCTTCACCCATCTGTCTCTCTTTCTTTCTTTGAGAATTTTTGGGAAGCCCTGCAGGGGATCCACTTGTATCATTGAAAGGCAGCTCGGCTTCCATAGAAGCCAGGGAAGCTACTAGGTCTGGATCTCAAACAGGCAGGAGGGGACGCAGAAATTCAGGGCCAACAGGTGATGCAGTGAAGGGAGACGACTGAGAGGAGCAGGCCGCGCCGCGACGCTGTGTGTGAGGAGGAGTTGCCGTCTGGGGCTGAGGGTGGACCTGCTTCTGTGTTTGGAGCTTTGAAACACAGGCACAGAGGCCAAGGGTGGCCTGGGGGACCCATGGACAGTGGGAGGAGGGAGTCCCACAGCCTCTCATGGGGCCAGCTCGTTACCCAGAAGAGGTTCTGCAACACTAGACGGTGTCCAACTGAAGACAGAGGACTATAGCCGCACACCTCCTTGAACTTGTACCTTGCCTCTCAAGTTCCTCTGCAAAATCTTTCAAATGTATATTATATTCTTTTCCAAGCAACTAAAAAAATCTTTTCCTGGGCTGTGTATCTCCAACATTCAATTGTTAAATGAGGCTCAGTGGCAGATCCTCCCACTAAGACAATGTAAAATACTCTACCTTCTTAAAAACTAAGAAACTTAAGTCCCTGAACCATAAATTTCTTTGGAAAACTAGGTAAAAAACTCAAGATTCCTTACTTGTTTCCTAGATATTGAACCATTCTTAATCCTCACAGTTTCATAGGAGCCCTTTTTTTTTTTTTTTTTTTTTTTTAAGGAAAGATAGTTTGGAGCTAGCAAACTATACTGTTGGTCTGCATTGTTATACTGCCTTAGGCAATCGTTATGAACCCTCTGCTCGTATGACTCGAGGTCCTGAGAGTCAGCGGCCCTCTGCTGGGCTGCTGTCTCAGGAATGCAGTTACTTCACTAAGAAATCATCCCAAAGACCATACAAGAGTTCCACCCAAAAACCCTGGGGAGCTTTCTGAGCAGGGTTTCCTTGCTCACTGTCTACTCCCTCACTGGTGAAAGTAGTGACAGTCACACTTGTGCGAAGGCTTCACTCTGGCTCCTGTTGGCTTTGATTTCTCTTTCTTGCCTCGTCATTTTAATGAAGAGAATATCATGGCCAGTTCCTTCGTTCAGCTTGCTGAGCACAGAAGCCCTGACCTAGGGCGCTGCTCTCAGGGTGGGGTCTAGGCTAACTGGGGAAGCACACTAGGAAAGGCTATACGTATAAATGCTCAGAACCTACCCCAGTCTCCCTGTGTTAGAAGCTCGGGGGGAAGGACCTAGCCGTTTGTGTTCGGGGAAGCTTCCCAGGTGACTCAGATGTACTAGGTTAGAAAGTTAAGATTGTTTTTAAGTGCTATTCCCTGGACCCACCGTGTTCAGGTCTCCTAACGAGCATGATACCTATAGGGGCAGATCTAAAAATATGCTTCAACAAGCAGCAACTTCTCCAGCCCAGTGCCACCTTCCTTTCCTCTGCCACGCAGGAATAGTTCTAATGGAAGTTCTTGGTTGTGGTGCTGAGAGCAGGACCTGCACAGAACAGGTACTCGGAGAAGGCTGGGGGAGTTTGATCTGCAGCCTTCATCGTTGCTGTACCAAAGGCCCTTCCCAGGGGACCGAGAAGTCAAACAGAAGCTGTGCAGATGCCACACCTCATAAGAGGGGAGAGAGATGTGCATTTCAGGGACACAGGAATTGGGCTGCAAGGTAGATGTGGCCTGGAATAAGCCAGTTAGACAGCAGCATGAAAAACAGCAAAGCTGGAGAAGAAAGCGCTGCGTGAACTGAGGCCTAAAGGAGTCATTTGAACTCTGAGGATGAGAAAAGGGGAAAGAACATTCCAGATAAAAGCTGAGTGTCAAGAACTTTGAGGGGAAAGACATAATGATCAGAGTGATGTTTCTGTCACTCACATCACGTGTCACTGTGTTTGCAGAAATTCCTCTTCTAATCCAGCTGAAGAACTTTGCATAGACTGTTGTGAAGTGAGTCATGTTTGATATTAATGATTCCGTTGCTTGACAAACCCTGTCTTTCTTTTTATCCAGTCAGGGCCTTTCGAGGTTTTCTAACTACCTGCAGTGTAATGACATGCGACTGGTCATGCAATTCCCAGCCCCTAGGCCCTCCCCAAGCTTGCTCATTAGGGTAGATTCGAGGGCAAGCCAGAGAGTCTGCAACACTTCCGATTCTCCTGTCACACACACCTGAAAGCAGCTCCGGCCCTCAGAGGCGCTCTGTCCCACACGTGTGCTAGAAGTCCCCCCAAAGTACCTGTCACCAAGGGGACTCCCAGCCAGCACTATGGAGATTCTGATTACACAGCTCTCCTGCGGTGTAAGGGGCAGAGTCCTTCCTCCGTCCCGCAGTGGTGCCAAGTCGGGCAAGGCTGAGAAGCAGCACATTAGAATGACTGTGCTGTGGGTTAGAGGGAAACACCAAGTTGTGGGTCTGCCCTTCGCTAGCCGTGTGATTTGGGCATGTAAACCACTTCCTGCCTCCACGGTCATTCATGCCTTTGGGACAGTTTTGTCCCCTCTCTAAAACATACTCCCCAGGACTGGGGCAAGGACAGATGTCCCAAGGAGCTGGCTTAGTGTGATGGTGGTGCTGTCCTCCTCACGCTCCGCATGCCCTGAAGTTCTTAGGTCCCCTGGATAACCCCAGGATGACACAGTGAGGTGCCACCAATGCTCACGCCTCTGAGAAAGGCCATGGAGTCCTGCAGGAAGGGACGCTGTGCTCCCAGGGCCGGCAGTGCCCCCGCTGCCCCTCGGAAGTTATAATGGGACCCACAGCCGTGACCGAATCAACATTCGGAGCTAGTCGGGCCTTTAAAAATAGCACGATATTCTGGCTGAGCCCCCGGAAAACAAAGTTCTAGCTTGACATACAATCCCATGCTTGCCCTGAAACAAGGGGCGCGCCTTTATTTCCTGCACCTCAGCTAGATGATGGTAAGTCCCAAATAACTTGGTTTTGACTCCCTCAGTTCCAGAATAGCTTCTCTTTCATGGATAGTCACCAAGAACACCAGTAGACACCAGGTCCTAAGGTCAGGAGCCATGAGATTTGGGGTGTTTGGACATTGGGTGTGTCTCTGCAGGCACTAGCAGTACCCTGACCCCCTAAAAATATGCCACTCTAAATATATGGTAACAAATTACTATAGGTTGTTTAAAGCTCTGAAGTCTCCCTCAAACATAGAGAACCAAGCTGCCTATAAGGGAAGCCAAGCCAGTGCGCTACAGGTAGCGGTGGTACAGCAAGCCCTGTTCCCCTCCTCACCCAGGGAAGGCCCCGTGCTGAAGTCAGGACTTTTGTCAAGGAGCAAATGTCCCGCAGTCAGTACGGGGACAGCTGAGCACCTCACCGAGTGCATCCACTCATTAAGGTCGTGACAATGGCACTGAAGCCCTGGATCTCAGCATCTGGAATACCTTGTTAGAAATAACGCGCTTCCTTAACAAATGATTGTGCTTCCTTAACAAATTCTTTTCAAACATATGAAGACAGTTTCAATATTTTCTGAGACGGACTAAAATTGTAGGGAAAATGTCTTGTCATAACACGTAAGCTTTCCTAAATATCAATGACTCACTTCTTATATAAAAATAACTATTGTTACTGAAACACCATAAAGTAATTGGAGCACCACAGAAAGACTTCTATGCTGCAGGGCGATTCAGCTTCTGCATTAATATGTTAAATTTAAAAATAAAAAGATATTAGTTTATTTGTTTGTTTGTTTGTTTTTGGTGGTACCAGGGATCGAACTCAAAGGCCTTGTGCTTGCCAGGCAGGCGCCAAGGCCACCAAGCTACATCCCCGGCCCCTCCATTTATTAGATTCTAATCCCAGCACATTGCATGAGTCTACCTCACTGAGGTCTCCTGTTGCATGCATGTTATTATTCCCACTTCGCAGATAAAGGAATTAAGCTATAAAGAGGATAAGTAGATCGCTTGGGGCTGCCCAGATGCCTAAGCCCCCTTTTCCTCCCTCTCCCTCTGAGGCCAAATAATCTCGAAGACGGTAGCCCCCTGCTTGTCTATGATTCCAACTCCTTCACTTTACCTGTCTTTGATTTCTCTCAGATCTGGGAGGCTTTCTAAGAGCCATGGGTAGGGATTCGCCGTCCTGGTGTCTCTGTACTGTGGTCTCTTGGGCATTTATGTCCAAATACGTGAATGCTCTGCTCGGCTAAGGAAACAGAGCCATGATTGCTACTCGTGCTTCTAATGCTGCTTTTACTGTTACCTGTACCTGAGTGCCTCTAAATGGTATTTATGACTCAGGAACAAGGGAAAGGACAGCTTAGGGTAAGGCTTTTGAAGGACTGTCCAATTATGGGGCAGGTTGGGTGGTAGGAAGCAACTCTTCATTTCAGTGACGTTTCATATCTCTGTTGGCCTCTTCCCCTCAGCAACTCAAGGCTACCACATGTGCTGTGTCACTAAGCTTCATCCCACCCTTTGGTGGCCAGAGCAGGCCACACATCTGCTACTTTCAGCTAAGTGGCCTGGGAGAGGAGGAAGGATGAGGAGAAGGCAAAGAGACTTTGCCAACATCAGGCACACACAAGCGGCTGAGTGACATGCCACATTTCTTGGTACTTCGCGCTAACACCACCTTCCAAAGTCAAAAGGTTCAGGGAGATCAGCTAAGTGAAACATGTAGAGAAAGCCCAGGCCAGCTCGCATCAGTACCTTCTGCCTGGGCAGAGCAGACGACAGGCCCTTGTGTCCCGCCTTCATGGCCTTCCTCCCATTTTGCCTTGTCTGAAATATATTGATTAGTCAGTTTGCTTTTTCTTAGCCTGCCACTTGCTCCATTTTTAAATCTTAAATCTATCTTAAGGGAAAGAGAGACAAGGGTTTGGATAAGACTTTTATAGTAGATATTCCCATTTCAAGTATTCTCTTCATTAACAGAAATTTTTTGTGTCTTCTATTTTATTTTTTATTTGTTGATACAGGATCTTGATTTGCAGCTTGGACTCATAGTGATCATCCTGTTTCAGCCTCCCCAGCACTGGGATTATAGGCATGTGTCACCAGGCCTGGTTTTGGTGGCTGGCCCAGAATGCCTGGGGTTCCAGGGCGGTACAGCACATGGTACTGGGGATCAAACTCGGTTCCTTATGCTTGCCAAATTGATGAGAATTTCATTTCCTGGACTCAAGAACTGTTGAGTAATTGATTATCAACAGTTTTAATTCATTTTGGTTTTGTGGTCCTGGGGGTTGGACCCTGGGTCTTCAGACTGAGCTACAGCCCCAGCCTCTTTTGTTTAAACACCTGCTCAGTGTAAGTCACTAAGTTGCCCAGAGTCAGCTTAAACTCATGACGCTCCTGCCTCAGCCTCCCATGGTACTGCGATTACCCGTGTGCACTACCACACCTCACTGGGTATTGACACTTAACATTAGTTTTCCTGCAGATTTTAAAGTGAATTTTCAAGTAACCTTGTGATCCTGTGAGAGTCGGTTGTTTGTTGTTGTTTTATTTTGTTTGGTTTGGTTTGGTTTGGTTTGCAGTCCTGGGGATTGAGAGAGTGGGTTTAATGAAGGCAAAATGGTACATGCACAAATGTCAGGGACAGGGAAGGCATGAGGTGGTGGCACTGCTGTGGCTTTCTCAGGTATTCTCCCAGGCAGTCTTCACTGGTGTTCCTACGTAAACTCTCCCGCTTCTGGGCTGCAGCCTGGCTCATGAGTGCTGCGTCTCGTAAGGCTGGCTCTGCAGCTCTCGGCCCGCAGAACTCAGTGTTTCTTCTCCTCTCGGCAGAGCCCCACTGCTGCCAGGCGCGGGCACGCTCTTCAGAGCACCCGGATCTGGCACAGTTACTGGTCAGGACGAGAACGGACTCTGCAGTTCTCTGGAGCCCTGGGAGATACGGGCCATTTTCACTTTCACAAAGCACATACAAGCACACTTCCTCCTTGACCTGAGGACCCTCCTACCCCATCACCCCAACACTGCCTTTGATAGACCACAGTCCCCAAACTGAAGGAGATAGAGCAGCCCAAAGTCTCACTCATGTGAAGCTTGTACTGCACTCTGGGAAGAAGCTGTTTTCAGACAGAACCTTCTACAGACATTGGTCTGGATTCATTGAGCTGCTGGACCATTTCCAGGCTGGAGAGATTTGACGGGAATGTGAAAGCTATTTCCTTGTTTACCTGAGGAGCACTGTGACATCTAAGCCACCAGCAGCCCCCCAGTGCAAAGCTGTGGAGCGCGGAAGTACACGGAGGGCAGACCCAGCGTGTCTCCTTCCCACCCTCCTTCTCCACCTCCCTCCTCCCTTCTTTCCTTCCTTCTCAGTACTTCTCACCTTGCAAGCCTCGCTCCATAGCTTGACTTGGGGATGCTCCTCCAATATGATCAGTTTTATAAAGGGATTGCTTTTAACTATGTGTAAATTAAATGACTCTCTTGCTTGTGTGTAAAACAAGATAAAATAGTTCCTACTTCCCAGAATAGTGAAGATTCTGGAGCCTTCGTAGGAGGACCCCGGACAACCCCACCACAGAAAACGCACTGTGAAAGTCATCCGCTGGGGCTGGTGCCTTTAGAGTCCACTACCTGTGTTAGAGACTGTGTTGGCCAGCCCCACCCACACTGTGCTTCAGACCTTCTTTGGGGCCCAGCTCTTCTCTCCATATTCTTCACCCTCTTTTCTGGCACAGAAGCAATGCCATGCAGCCCAATGCCCCTCCCTCTAGCTGGCTGGGTGGCCGGTCCAGCCCCTGAGGGTCATTGTCAGTGTCCCTGGCTTTAGAAGCACAGCCCTCACTGATTGTGGGACAGGTGAAGAATGGGCTGGGGAGCAGAAACCCAACAAAACCATCCCCAGACAGTGAGCAGTTGCGCTTGGAATGCCACGCAGCAGCTGCAGCGCCCAACTCCCTCATGCCGTAAAGTACAGTAGGGGGCAGGGCGCGCCCTGCGAGGAATCTCTCTCCTGTATAATTTTCCCTTTGCTGACTCCAAACATGAAAAATAAGAACCCTAATGACAGCATAGCCCCAACAAATGCGTTCACGGTGATGACGGAGGGTTTGCAGGGTGGTGACTGCACCGAAGTAAGACCACAGCAGGCGGCGGAGTTTACAACCCAACGAATAGGAGGGAAGGCAATTCGGCCCCATAAGCACTGCCAACCCTCAAACAGCCTTAGGCCAGCACAGTTGGGGGCTGGGGAACACCTGCATGCAGGTAGGTCCCAGGGGCCCCCTCTAGGTAGGTGGCCCTACCCAGGCAAGGAGGAAAGGCGAGTGGGCTTCTTCTGAGGAGCTGGGCTGCTTCTGGGCGACACTGCTTCCCAAGGCCACATGCTTCTTTATATCCCCATAGGGATTATTTGCTATGGAATGTAAGGAAGTGTGTGGCTTCGGCAAGCACCTCTGCACAGCCCAGGGCCTCTGTCGCCAGCCTTTCTGTCTCCCTCACTGGCAAGCCAGGTTCTCCTGGCCCAGAGGGCTCTGCCACCAACCCCCTTCTGGGATCCTCACTCCATGCAGCGCTTCAGGCCCTCGAGGCCTATGTGGGCCACCTCCCAGGCACCCTCTTCACACCCACTAGGAGAAGGAGACATCTTTCCTAAAGGCTTCCCTGCACCCTGCCTGCCTCCTGTTCACCGCGTTGCTGACGTGGGCTGTTTCTGCAACAGAAACGGAAGCACAGTCTTCCGGGACTGAGCCGAGGCTGTGCGGCGCTACCTCGGTCCTAAGCGTTTTCACCATGGAGGAAGGGCAGACACTTGAGGCTCAGCCGGCTCCTGTGTCCCCCACCCGCGCTGTCGTGCGTCCCACCCGCCACAGCCCTGCCCCAGAGCACCCCCGCCAGGCACGGACCCTGGAGGAAGAGGTTGCCGCGGTCAGACAGCAGCTCCACAGCACTTTACGTGACCCAGGCGAGAGAATTTCAGCTTCAATCTCAGCCTAGGAAGGTTGGTGACTTAGTGACATCCTGCAGCAAAATAAAGAATGAAGAATGGTTAGAGACAGCTTAGGGCAAAGCCCCTGGCTTCAATGGCCAGTAACACAAGAAAAAAGAAAGAAAGCAGCTCTCTCATCTCGTGCCCAAGTTCCCTTCTGTCCCTGTCCCTGTCCCTGAGCCCTACGCTCTCAGCTCTGACTAGCAGGGCTCGGAGTTCACTTCCAGAGGGCAGCCACCGCAGAGCTCCCGAGCAAGGGTGAAGGACGAGGACGCCCCCTCACTGAGCCCCAGCCCCGGAAGCCTCCAGGCCCAGAAGCCCGGCCTCCCCCTTCCTAGGGTGAGCGGGTGAGACAAGAGTGGCATCTCACCGAGTTTCTGCAACATTTGTAAGCAGAGTCACAACAGGAACAGCACGGGGTTTGAAGATGTGTGGCGAGATGCCCAGGAGGAGATGTAGCATGGAATGACCACCTCGGGCGAGCACAGCGGAAGCCATAAAGACGGGAAGATGAACGCACGCCTATCTGCCGGGCAGAGGGCAGGGGCTGGGGCGTCGGCCCCACAGACCTGGCCTGCAGCACACAGGGCAGTGTCCCCACGCAGCCTGAAGACACATGGCTCACCAGCCTCTTTCAGAGGTCACTGTAGGTGACTGTAGGTCACAAGGACATCGAAGGACACTCTCTTAGAGAAGGAAGAGGAGGAAGAAGAGGAAGAGGAGAAGGAGGGGGACGGGGAGGGGGAGGGAGAGGAAGAGGAGGAGGAGGAAGAGGAGGAGGAGGAGGAGGAGGAGGAGGAGGAGGANNNNGAGGAGGAGGAGGAAGAGGAGGAGGAGGAGGAGGAGGAGGAGGAGGAGGAAGAGGAGGAGGAGGCGGCGGCAGAGCAAGGCAGGGAACAGCTGCAGCTGGGGCAGTCTCAGGACCAGACGCGGAAGCACACGGTTTAAGTCAGTCTGAGGCAGCCTTCTTCCTTAACAGAGGGCGCTGAGCAGAGCCTGCGCGCCTCTTGCCTGGCACCCCTGGGGGCTCCTGGCAGCACTTAGGGTGGTGTCAGCATCCTCCCAGGCATGGGACAGCCCTCCACGGCAAAATGCGTCCAGCTCAAAAGGTCCCTGTCTGAGGTCGAAACGCCCCCAAAGGTCCCTGTGCTGAGGATGAACCCCCCTTGAAAGGTCCTTGTGCTGAGGATGAACCCCCTGCCTTTGACAGTGGTGCTTTGAATAAACAAGGTGACACTGACATATCAGGGCATCCCCAGCTCAGAAAGAAATCACTGCCCGTGTTCTGTTGACCTTGGTCTTCGTGTTCCACAGGATTAGAGAATGCCTCGAGATTGCGCTCCTTGCCAGTGATGCCCTTTCCTCTCCCTTCCCTTTCCTGCCCTTCCCTTTCCTTTCTTTCCCTCCCCTACCACTTCCGTTTCCTAAATCATACCAGCTCCAAAAGCAGCTTTCTTTTTCCTGCCTGGACCTCGGATCTCCATCCAGAGGCTGGAGCTGTATTGCTGGCCAGGTCTGTTGCTGGGACAGAACAGACAAAAAGCAAAGAAGGGAGGGAGATGGAGAAGGCTGCGGAACAGCAGTGCCTCGAGGCTGGTCCCGCTGACCTGCGGCCAGCCTTGCTTCCCAGGCCTGGTTTCGGAATGTACCGCTGCCCTCTGCCCCGCAGCTGCCTATTGCCATCCGTTCTCCCGCCAGCGGAGCTGGAAGACAACGCCAGAGGATGAGCTGATGGCTGTGCTCCAAGACACTCCACTGGGGGAAGGCGGAGGGAGCAGGCACGACGCCCCGACACAGGCGGGGATGCACACAGCAGAGGAAGCCGCACAAGCGAGCCTCCACCCGCCCCACACGAGCTCCCAAAGCCTCGTCCTGTTCTGCTGACCCTGCCTGCTTCCCACTCCCACAGCGCGCGCTTTCACCAGGCAGTGCTCCCCGAGTGCCGCCGTGTTCTAGGTGTCTTATTTATTCTGGACAGAGCTCCCCAGCAGTCCACTGGCAAAATCTGCTTGGCAGGCAAAGTCACTTCCAGGGTCTCTGACCAGCGCTTTGGACACTTGAGGGATGAATGAAAACACCTGGCTGGGGGTTGGCGTGGGCTGGAGGAGTGGGGGGAGACCGCGCAGGGCAGGCTGGGGGCTGGCGTGGGGGGAGGGCGTGGGGGGAGGGCTGCGCGCTGTGGGAGTGGGAAGCAGGCAGGGTCAGCAGAGGAGGGACCGCGTGGGACAGGCTGGAGTCCAGAGCGAAACTCCTGGCCTCAAACACAGTCAGAATGGACTGTCTCCAGGATGCCACCCCTCTACCAGTGTCCCCTGTGCCCTCTAGGGACCCAGTGTCCCTTCCTTTCTTTTGCTGTCATTGAGCCTTGAAACAAGTGGGTAAGCTGAGTGTAGGCTGCAGAAACTGAGATTTACAAACGCTGCGGAACTTGCTGAAAGCAAAAAAACACAAACTGTCTAAGCCATCCAAATTCCAATGACTGACTCCTCAGCCCCACGCTCCTCGCTGGGTGACATTTCTCTATCCAGAACAGGAAAGGGGCAGGCAGTCCTCCTCCAGGGGAATGGAGCCAGTTCCCAGAATCATCCCAATGACCTTCCCCCTCCCCCCTCCCCACCCTGCTGCCACTTACTGTGAAGGCCTCCGGCTGCCTTTCTGGGGGCGGGGTCTCCCTAAGCCCCTCCCACTGCAGATACCCCACTTCCCCTGGGAGCAGGGAGGCACTCAGGCTGCTTCCCCACTCCGTGGGCCTCCAGCCTGCCGGCTTCGGCGCCATTGAAAGGCGGCACAGCGCAGGCTCGCTCCACCAACATTTGCTTTTCCTCCGTAAGGTCAGCGCCAGAGCTCTTTCGGCTGCATTAGGCGATACCGAAAGAGTCAAGGATTTTCTTACTCCCTTGAGAAGCTGTTCAGTCGGTCCCACCCACTCGCCCAAACAAGCTGGGTGGCTGGCTGCTGCCAGGAGAATAAACAAGGAAACCCACTGAAGTACAGCCATGTAGCAGAGGACCACAAACCACGAAAATTAATAAACTGCAGCTGCCCATCGATATGTATGAATCTTACAGGTGTTGTGGAACCGGGGATTGAACTTGAATCCTTGTGTTTCCCAGTCAAGCGCTTATCCTACTGAGCCATCTCCCCGGCCCCCATAGGTGCCATTTTAAATGAAATTATCAACTTATAAAATATCTATGATGTACATATTATATTTTGTTTAGAAATACGTGCATAAATGTTAACAAATATTTTAAAAATCTAAATTATTTTCAAAAAAAATCTAGTTATGTCTGGGGAAAACAAAGAGGTAAGTGAGAAAATTATTCAGAAAGCTGCCACAGGACAGTGCAGAACAGTAAGAATTACTTTAAGGCAGGTGATTGCTCATAAGCATGGCTTTACCATCACGTATAATTATTTCAATCTATTTTCTTTATTGAATCTTTTTTCAAGTAGAAATAACATGAATAAAATTATATAGAATATAGGCATAGAAAAATGACAGAACTCTGTTAATATTCCTCTCCCACCGTCTAAAAGAAGTACAACATGTTGAAGAACCATATGCATTTTGAACATATATCTATTGCATACAATCTCTTATAATTGTGTCGCACTTAAATTAAAAAACTTTAAAAATAAGGTGTGAAAAGGACCAGTGAGATAGCTCAGTGTACTAAGTACCTGCTTAGGCAAGCACAGGGACCGAGGGTGGATCCCCTGCACCACATGCCGCACCAGCCCTGCCCCTGGGCAAGCTGAGCTGACCACAGAGTCCGGTTGTGGAAGCGCATGCCTGTAATCCCAGCGCTGGGGAGGCTGAGAACAGGAGGCTCACTGCAAGTGCAAGCTGCGTAGTGAGACCCAGTACCAAACACATTTAAATAAGTGAACAAATAACAAAATGTGAGGTAGTCCAAGAACGTACACAAAAGTGTTAAATTTATTTTGGAAGAACAAGTGTCTTGGAATTCTGTCTTTTACATAGTCTGTAATTCTGTGTCTTTTTCTTTATGATGTTTCTACTTGAAAAACAAAAAAGTAAAATGAAAGGAAGTAAATTGAAGCCATGCAGTGCAAAACACAAATTACACGTGGCTGCAGTAAGCAGCTGCGCTGGGCAAAGCCCGCCCTGGGGTTGTGTACCACTAACACCTGTGTGCTCTGTTACAGGCCTGCAAGGGATGGCGACTCTCCTGTATGTGCTCTGGACCCCGCTGCACCTCACCAGCAAGCTGCCCCCTGCTCTGGCTGGTCAAACGGAACCAAGTCCGTCTTCCTGAGAGGTTTGGTCCCCTTCAACCAGCTACAGCAGGGCTGGCAATGCCCAGTCCTTGGAGAAATAGAAGAGATCCACCTGTGGACAAAACGACCTGCTAGAACTTTCCTTGTGAAAATAACTGTCATTGGGTCATCCTACCTGCATGCTCCAAGGAAGACAAAAGAGAGGCCCTGGGTTCATAAGAGGGCAGGGCACACAGCACACAGAGCTTTCACACCCACAACTAGGGCCACTCACATGTCCCTGATACACACAGTAAGTGACGGCTTTCACGGGGGAGTTCATGTGGCCCTGGCCAGCCAGGGGAGGCCACTCAGACAAGGAAGGCAGGACTGGCAGTGGCCTAAGAGAGGAAACTGCACTCACAACCATAGCGTAGTTCAGTGGAACAGTAAGTCACAGCAGGGCCAGCACCATGACAGTAAGCACCAAGACATGACTCCTACGGAGCCCACCCCACATGCCTAGGACACACTTGGCTTAGTTAACGTCAAAGCGACCCTTTGTTCCTCTCGCCCGCAAAACAAAGACAATGACACCTCCCTCAAAGCAGCTGTAAGGTTTCTTAAAATAGTGAAACATAAGCCCTCAAGAAATGGTAGCTGCTGTCATTTCGCTGCTGTCAATGGCAGAAACAAGGACAAGGCTGTGTCCAAAGGCTTTCACACCTGGGAGGCCAAATTTGAAAAAATAGAAATACTCAAAAATTAAAATTTTATTTCAGGTTATTTTTATTCCAACCATTAACTCTACTAGGCATGCAAAATATGCTCACCCGAGTCTACATTATTAGAATATAATGAGTTTCACTAAAAATGTGTGGTATACACATAAAAATGGGGCTGTGTGTTCTTGTGACCCAGTCTCTAACCACGTGTCCTCTGCATGGGAAGGCCACGGAGTGTGTCCCCAAGGGCCAGCTCAGAGTGGACTTTAGAGATGTGCACTGGAACTAGACTGCCTGGCTCCCTACCCACCAGCTGTGCGCCCTTGCACAAGCGGAGTGACCTCTCTGGAACTGCTTTGTCAGCAGTAGGGTGGGAATTTCAGTAACAGTTTCTACCTTGTAGGGTATTCCTGGAAATGAACGAAAATGCATGTCAACCTGAAATGTACCGGTTACATAACAAGGTCTCGCGAGGTCTTATCTGTGGCAATGTTCCGGAACTGGTCTTCTATAAAAGCTTCTCAATAAACAAACATCTTCCATGTTTATTCTAAGCACATACTACGGGGCAGTGTAATTCCTGGCTGGAGTACAATGTTCCTGCTCATTGGTTTAAATGTAGCAAACAAGTTTAAGGGGAAGGAATGGCCACTTCTCCCTTCCTCCTCCTCAGTTGTGTGGGATGATGGCCCTTCCCCAGGACACAGATATCCACCTCCAGGGCAATCTGGAAACACAGTCATGGGGCTGTCACCTGGAAGACACCGAGAGAACAGAAAGGAGAAACCACATGGCAGCACCCAGCATGGCCAGTACTGCCCAGGTGTACTTAACACAGGCAGTGCTGGGGCGAGGATGTCCAGGGGACAGCGGAGGGCAGGCACACGAAGGTTAGAAGAGCAACGGCAGACACGGGCGAGAGCAGGGCCAAGGAAGAGTAACTCTCAAATGGGATACTTTCTGGTCAGCACGCCTGCATGTACTGAACAGGACAGTGTACGGCCAAATATTGTCTTCTTCTATGTTCAGAAGAGGCCAGCTGTGCTCCCCTGCAGTTGGAGCGTGCCCAGCCACCTCCACCAGCTGGAGGGCCGCAAGGCAACTTGCGTAAGTGGCAGGACTTCTGCTAGGTATTTGGGGAACATGAGGTGTACGTTCCTACCCAACCCTTTGACCAATTTTTTTTTTTTCTTGACACAGTCTGGCCTTGAGCTCACTGTGTAGCTGCTGGCCTGGAGTTACGGCAAGCAACCTGCCTCAGCCTCCCAAATGCTGGGCTTACAGGTGTGTTGACCAAATCTTTGAGGCCCACAAGATGAAAGCGATCTAGTTACAGCCTGCTTCCAAAGCTGAGGTGGCAGGCTGGCTTCTCCGGAGAATGCCACTTTGAGTCCCTCATGTTCATAAAACCAGGAGGGGTACAAACATGTTCCTGCTCCCACTCGCAACTCAAAAGACAGCCTTTAAGAAAATGTATTTCCGATAACCGAATGCTGCTCTTAATCCCTGTGCATGGTGTCCCACTAGTCCAAGCTCTGTATTTTTGTAAGAAATCAACCAAAATCAAAGACCTGGCCATGCTGCCTGGGCAGCCATACCTCGCCTTGCCACATCCCGTCCTCCAGGAGAAACCTAGGCGAAGCCACCCCGTAGGCACATGGCCTCCCTGCCACGGTATGTCCCTTCATGTGTATTCCTATACAGTCATCGCCACTGCGCAAGTAAGAGGCAGCAGGACATCACATTGGTCAGACACGATGACCCTCCGCGTCCTGCAAGCAGACCCCAGCCCCACATGGGGTGGCCGCAGCACACAAATGCTGCAAGAGCTTTTCCCCAGGAAGTGCTCGCGAGAGCGGCGCTGGTCTCTCTCTGCCTGGCAGAAATTCAAACGCACGGACGCTCCTGTTTGATGCAGGTCACAGAGGTGCTCTTCCAGTGATGGCTCCCTGAGCTGGCAGGTCTGGCAGCCAACAAGAGGCAGGGCCTGAGCTGCAGGCAGCGGTGGACGCCGGCACATGCACCTGAGAGTGTACGAGCCAAGGGGCCCCGTAGGGGACATTGCTTCCCTGAAGCCTCCCTTCTGTGACTGTCCCAAGGGGGCCAGTCCCTACTCCAGCATCAGGTTTCCACAAGAACCCCTCACTGCTACCCACCGCTGTCTCAGGTCAACCATCATGAGAGGAGTCTAGGCTCCCAATCGGCAAGAATAAGGGCTGAATTTCTTGGAGAGCCAACGTGGAAAGATGGGAAGCTCCAAAACGCTTCCCAGGATTTGTCACCAATGATCAGGGAGTGGGAAGAACACACACAAAGAAAACGAAGAGAAGAGATGGGAAGTTCCGCAGGGATTTCCGTCCCAGCCCCAGCTGTTCTCAAGACTCGCATCCTGTTTACCTGAAGCACTTACTCCCCGAGTCCGCACCTCGGAACCACCACAGCGCACAGGCCACCAGGTAGAGACCGGTGACGCTTGCTGTCTATCTAGAGACATACATTTTGGTCACAAAAACAAGCTAACATGCTCCATTTTTGTTGTTTTTAAAATAGGGGGAGTTAAGGCCAAAGCATGACGTGCACACGCATGGCTACGTCACAGTGGAACCTCTAACTCCATACGTAGGTTTATAGGATGCATCGATACAACAGTGCATGACTTACTGAGGACAATGGGGACAAAAGCCATCGGGAACTATTTCCACAGTGGCTTCTGAGGTCACACTTTCTGAATTTTGTTGCATTTGCATGTATTACTTGTGACACAAAAATGAGCACAAGTTTTTATTCTTATATTTTCCATTTTTCTCAAAACTACATATGTACAACATTTGAACACCTGAAGTTTATAATGAAAAACAGCAACCTTCTGCCCCATCCCAATTTAATTACTGAGCAGCATCTATATTTAAAACAAAAGGACTGAGGGTGTGGATTGGAGGCGGAGCACTTGCCTAGCAAGCTGAGACACCATATTCAATTCCCATCCAAAAAAAGAAACAAAATACTGATGGAGAGAGTGTGGGTCATTACCGGAAATGCAGCTTGGAGGCTCCTGTGAAGCAGCTCTTGCCAGCCCTTTCTATCTTCCACATGACCGTTCTTTAGGGTAAAGGCCTGATGTTTAGAAAGGCTGACCTGATACTGACTTTGCACACACACACACACACACACACACACACACACACACATGCACACCCCTCTGCTGAGGCAGGGCCCTGCGTCCCTAAGGCAGGATGAGTAGGGAAAAGGTGACGAGGTCACTGCAGAAGCCCCTCCAGAGGAAAGAGGCCCTGTGCACTCTCCCGGCAGACCCTTGCTCCAGAGAGTACCCCTCCGCTCCCCGGGGACAGCCCTAAGCCATGGGAACCCACTGCCCCTTGAGGATTTCTACAGGCAAAACTAAAACCTGTATTTTCACCTACTTCACAAGAGTTTCCAGCTCTCCACGATCACTAAGTGGATCCCATGTACTTGGAGCTCTAACCTGCAATAAAGCAGGCGCTCTTGTTCCCTTCACGGGACACGCAGGGCACTGCATCTACAACAGGCAGAACTGTGACGTGCACACCCCAGACTTCCTGACACCCCCGACTTGACCGGAGGAGCCATCCACGGGGACGTTCTTTGCAAAATCATTAAATCATTCCACAGATAAAATAGTCAGGGTTCTCCAGAGAAATAAAACCAAGAGAGTTTGTGTGTGAGTTAGTGTGTATGTGTGTGCTTAGTGTGGGAAAGAAATTTCTTTGCACAATGACGAAATTTCTCAAGTGAAAGGGCCCTAAGAGGCTTTGGATCCAGAAGACCCGGCCCAGTGTTAGCAAGAGAAGGAATTCTCTCTCTCTCTCTCTCTCTCTCTCTCTCTCTCTCTCTCTCACACACACACACACACAC
>NDGN011298867.1:0-13774 GCA_002564285.1 Tympanoctomys barrerae
CAACTTGGAAATTATAGTCAAGTAAATGATGTATTGACCAAAAATTTGAGTGAACCCATTTTCGAAAAGCTCATTATGTATAGTCAGATCATTTAAAAATACAACAGTTGGGCCGGGGAGATAGCTCAGTAGAATAAGCACTTGCCTGGTGAGCACAAGGTCTTGAGTTCAATCTCTGGTACCACAAAAACAAACAAAAATACAACAGATTTTATAAGCAGTACTTGTTTGGAGTTTTGGTTTTGTATAATTCAGAATAAAAGATTTTGTGTATAAAAAATAAATAAATAAATAAATAAATAAATAATAAAATTCTACAATGTTTTCATAGGTACTGTTTTGAGCTTCAAGACAGCTTTGGGAGATTGCTTTTCCCCCTCAGAACTGATAAGAAACCAGAGCCTGAGAAGCGAGATCTGCTTGGCGCATGGGGCGCTCCGTATCCTGCACTCCCGACCCCGCTGCGCGGCTCTTCCCACCAAGTGTTCAGCTTCCCCAGTGCCATGATTACACCAGCACCCAGCACCCACAGACCAGGGCAGCCAGGGCTCTATGTAATTCACGATAGCGCTGAACTCACTGTACTGCCCATGCTGGCTTCAAACTCATGATCCTTCTGAGTCAGCCTTCTGGGATTGCAGGCGTGTACCACCAGGCCCAGCAACCTAAGGATTTGCAATCAATCTCATTAAAAATTGAATTTCGAATGAGTGGATATATTCCATAAGAAAAGGAGCTGGTACATTTACGTTTCTAGGTCTATGTTAATTTTTTTGATACAGGGTCTCACTACTCAGTTGGGACTCGTGGGGATCTTCCTGTCTGTGACCCCAGTGCTGGGAGTACTGGAGTGTGCCACCACACCTGGTTCTGGGGCTGGTACGATGCGCCTGGGGTTCCAGGGCTGGCACAGCCTTCTGGTACCGGGAACTGAGTTTGGTTGTGCTTGCCAAGCAGGCACTTACGCTGCCGAGCTATCTCCCCATGCTATGCTCTTACTTTATGATCCAGGGAATAATACCTTTCTGAAAAAATATGAGCTGATCTCATTAAAAAAAAAAAAAGCAAGAAAGTTGCTGTTATGCATTACTACTATTTAATAGACTTTAAAGAAAAATATCTAGGAAGGTGGTCTTGAATTGTACACTAACCGTGTGTCAGACCCATACAAAAGCAGAAGATCATAATGCCTGGATCAAACAGATCCTTTAGTTTTCTATGGAATTTCTCTAAGAAAACCTTTCCCTAAACTATTCACAGAAAGGACTACAGATTAGAGCTGACACATTATATCTCCGCTATATAAAAGTGGTGGCCAGAAGAAGAACGAGGGTTGTTCCGTACTTCAGCACTTGCTGATCTGAGTCACAAGGAACAAATAGCGTGGACCAGCTCATGGGACTGCCCAGAGACCTGCTGCTCCTGACAGCAGAGCTACCGCTCGCCCGGCACTGCGTACACTAACACCACACTGAATTTCTCCTCATGGCAAGCCAGAATGAAGTTTACAAAATCTAGATTAAATGTACATCTGTAAAATTAAAATACTGGTCACTACCACGCTGGCCTTGCTTTAGCGGCTTCCATGATGTTGGGACCTGCCCAAGGATAAGCAGCTATAACGGACTAGTAATGTTTCATAGAAACATAGAGAACGAAACCAAAAGTGATAGAGCAGAAAGGTATAAAGTCTTCTTAAATTTAATTTTTGGCTTACTGTGTATCTCTCACACTTCATAAATATAATGCGTATCTGTTGCCTATTTATACTGTCAAGAGACACTATTAAGATAGCATTATGCAATAGTGACAAATCTTACCTGGAACTTAGCTGTTATGCCACAATAGTTGGAATACTAGTGAGAAAATAAAATAATAATAAATATAACACCTACGAATTTAGCTTCCATAGAAAGTCTGCGAGGTCAATTCACCTACAGTTCTAAAACTTTGGTTTTGCTTACAAAAAGGTTCCTAACATATTTAACATAAAACCAGAAAACAGGAGAGAAAAGATAAATTCACAGTCATCGCAGGCATCAAAAAAATGCTCCAGGCCGTCAGCGACACTCACCCTGGCCATCTCTCCAGCACTGGCTCCCCACGGTGGGGAGGGGGGGAATGGACGATGACAGCCAAGCAAAGGCACAAAAATAAAGCTCTCAAGATACCAAAAGGAGCCACTAACTTCCTGCCATCTATAGTAGGAACCAAGCAGTGAAAACAGAAAAGGGACAGGCACCTATTTACTCTAAGGGACAGAGACAGAAATTCATTTGCCTCTAGAAATTCATAAACATTTCCAGTGCCACAAAAGTTCTTGTCTGTCTTAAATTTTCTCACACAAAGATAGTGAATTCTATACACTGGCAATCAGCAAAACACATACTCTCTCTCCATTCAGAGGATAGAGTGTACCTGAGAATCAAGAATTCTGGAGGAAATTTACAAAGATAAGCTTATATGCTACCAAGATTAGTGAAGGGAAATACTTGTGAAAAACCAGGCCTGGGGCCAGGGAGATAGCTCCATAGAATAAGTGTTTGCCTGGCAAGCACAAGGGCCTGAGTTCAATCCCAGTTCTGCCAAAAAAAAAAAAAAAAAAAGAAAGAAAAAGAAAAACCAGGCCTGTTAACAAACTTCCATCCATCTCTTTGCAATTTTTATTTTGTAAATCAATTTAGAAAAGGTGCTTTGAAAACGTCTAGTTTTAAGAACAGAGGAGAAAAAGAAATGGCTCTTTCTTAAGTGACCCTCAAAGAGAAAGACTATTTCTTCCTACTATATCTTCGTAAAACACAAAGTCACTTAACTGTGACATTTTCTATGGACCTATTTATCCCAGTATTTTCATCATACTGTGTTTCAGAGAGGAAAAAATTCAGCATCTGCTGCATTAGAAGCAAGTGACTTCAAACCACTGAGAAACCCATGCCAACAACTCAGCTCAGCTCTGCCTTCTAGATCAGGGATGACAAAGCTTTTAGAACTTTCTTCCAGTGACTACAGTCTGCTGTGGCGTCAGTGCCATAGGTCTACACTGTCCGAGACTGTAGGTATGAAACAGTTGACTCAGAGACCTAAAGTTGATCATTGGCTGTCTGGGGCTAGTGGGTAGTGGGCAAGCTAGGAGAAATGGCTTATGACCATCCACAGGTATGAATATTCTTTCTGGAGTGACAGAAATGCCTTGATATCATTTCTGGTGATGGTGTATATTCAGGTGAATTTACTAAAAATCACTGAATGTACAACATAAATGGGTGAACCATATGCTTTGTGAGTTCAGCAAAACTATTATTTAAAGAATAAAATGTCTGAATTTCCTTGACCATTAAGATTAGGATAAATTGGTAGAAGACCACTAAAATGTATTAGAAGAAAAGGCAAGAAGAACTAAAGGAAAGATAGGGACTATACTTTCCTTCTCCAGCAACCACAGACAGACTCAGCGTACCTCAGGTCAGGCCTTGAGGATGCCTCTGCTCCCAGCTGCTACGCAGAGCGCGTGCGCCTTATGTTATTTGGGATCCCAACGCTTAGCACAGTCCTGAGCTCTGTGAGCAGTTGCATTTCTGTGTCACTGGTGATGAAGGAGATGAACTCCTCACAATTTGTAAAACAAGCCCATCTCCTGGAGCGGGTTTACAGGGTACTAAGAAACGGCGCATTACTAAGGTGGCTATTCTACTTTACATCCAGGGCCAAAGCACACATACATGAGGAGGATTCTGACCCCGGAAACAGCAATTAGGAGAAACACTTTCATTCATTTATCTGCTAGAGACAGAGTACACATGGAAGCACACGCCCAGACTACCTTCCAACATGATGCACACATGTAACTGTGTTGATTATCACTTCCGGGGGACACTGGTTTCTTACGGCCACATTTCTCTCCAACACAGGGGTCTTCTCTAGAGAAAACTACATCTTTCAAGCTCGAAGTTTCATTGATGGTAGGTGGAAAATCAGTGTGGTCTATCACGGTTCTTGGCAATGTCTGTTAAGAACTAATATTTAGCACTGCTTTTTAAAACTTCATCCTAACACAGGCAGACATTTAAAAATGCTGATATATACACAAAAGAAAGTTTTCACTCTGAACAACTATCTCTGCTTAAAAAGGATGAGGTTTAATAGTCGAGAATCTTCAATTTTATTCATGAAGCAAAGGATCAGAGACAAGGGCTGGGGTTCCCAACTCAGACATGGAGTTAGCTCCAAAAGAGGCTGTGCACGGTGAAGCATGGGAGACTGGTGTGAACACTCGTGCCCTGCCTATGAGATCCATATGCTAGATCTTAACTTCCAAGATGACAGACAGTATCAAGAGTGGATCTGAGCCTCTACTCCCACTCTGGGACGTGAAGCAGGAGGACTGCAAGTTTGGGCTTGACCTGAGCCATTTGGTGACTTAGCAAGACCTTGTCTACACAAAGGTGGAGGGGGCCTGAGGATGCAGCCCCGTGCGAAAAACTAGATTCAACACCTGAAATCAAAATGATCAAGTTTATGGAAGACAAAAAGTCACTCTACCTGAAAAGAATGGGTAACTCAGGGCTTGCCCAGAATCTGGCAGTAAAGAACCAATACATTGTTTGCCAAATGTTCTGCCCCTGATGGGATACACTGAGACACTTTACAGACTATCCCTGACCCAGCTGAGGGGGACCAGTCATAGAGCTCCATCATGAAAGGCAAGATCATGACATGTGAACAAAGCGTCAGAGGAAGTATAGCAAGAGGAAAAGGCACGAAGTAGCAGGGACAGTTCAAGGGAGACTCTGGGCAGCAGCTTCGTCGGCTCCCTGGGGCAGGAATGCAGGGGCAGGGGCCCAGGTTCATGAACTCACTGCTGATCTGACTTTCCTCCTGTTTGAAACTAGCCTCTGGTAGAAATGGTGAGTCCAGTGAAAAGACGACAAAAGAAGGGAAAAAGATAAATTTAGGTACATATGCAGGATAATCTGGCTAATTGTACTGCCGACCTCTGCTGGTCTTTTGAAAGGAGCAGTTAATACTTTTTTTTTCTTTCTTTTTCTTACTTTATTTTCTTTTTAATTTCTTGTAACTTTTTGTTGCTGCTGTTTTGTGTTTTAACCAGTTTTGCAGGTTTACATCAGATAACCTAAACAGCTAATGTGAAGATAACACCATGCAATACAGCAGCTATTGCTGAATTCCTATTACTTTGTTTAGTATCTGGTACTAAATTTTTAAATTTAGTATAAATTTATGTATCTGGTACAGGGTCTCACTACACAGCTCAGACTCATGATCCTCTTGCTGTTTAAACTCCCCAGCGCTGAAATTATAGGCATGCGCCACCACGCCCAGTTTCAGTGGCTGGCTCCGGGTGGGGTGGTACCAGAGATCAAACCTGGGTCCTTGCACTTGCTAGGCAGGAGCTTAGACCACTGAGCTACCTCCCTGGCCTGTTCAGTGAAATTTTGTATCATTTCTAATGCTTTTTTTCAAAAAAATATTTTGCATTCTTTAAAAAATAAAAATAACTTTCCTTTAAAAAAATGTTGAGTCCATCTGCTGTTTCATATCACCATGTTAGACTAGCCTCACAATTGTATACAGTGATAGGAGTAGCTTTCTTTTTTTTTTTTTTGGTGGGCCCAGGGATCAAACTCAGGACCTTGTGCTTGCTAGGCAAGCACTTATTCCATTGAGCTATCTTCCCAGCCCCCAGGAGTAGCTTTCTGACTGGCTTCATTGAAAAAAAAAAATTCTTGAAACTAAAAAGATTCTACAATGTGCCCTGAATGTATTCAGGTTTTTGTTTTTGTTTTTGTTTTTGTTTTTTTGAGACAGGGTTTTGCTGTGCAGTTCAGGCTGGTTTTAAGCTCACTTTCTAGCATAACCTGGTCCTGAAATCCGAATGATCCTCCTGCCTCAGCCTCCTAGTGCTGAGATTACAGGCATGTACCACCCAGCCTGGCTTGTATTAAGATGTTCACAGGCTGCAGCAAGCCTCGACATTTATGGAGCAGGTGGAGAAAGAACCAGGAGAGCGCTCTTCTTGGATGAGCAATGTCTGAACCTGCCACTAGGCGTGCAGAATGCCCAAGTAAATGCAGTTCTCTCCCACTGACTGCTTAGAGCTGCAAAATGCCCAATAGTTACTAAAACTATAAAAGCTCAGACTCTGGAAAGACAGTGACTGCATCTGATACTCAGCACTTGCCCTCTCAAAGAGCTAATCTGAGACTGCACAGGCACAGGAGCACGGCAGAGCGCAGTGGCGGTTATAACCGGGGTCTAGAGACAACACTGGCATTGTCACTTAATCAACTGACACCCAGACTTGCTTTCTGGACTTCTGTCATGAAAAGTATTAACATTTCTCATGCTTCAGGCAATTTCCCTTCTGCCCCAACTTAAGAGAATTCCTTTTTAAATCTATGATATATTGTGGCTGTTACATGAAAAACTCTCGCATACTTACAATTTGAAAGTTTCTGAAAATCACTTATCTAAAACAATTCTAAAGAAATTAACATTAAATATTTAACCTAAAATAAAAACAAAACAAAACAAAAAGAAAACCCGCACTCCTTCCTGGGTTGTTTCTTGGGCCAAGAGGACAGTGCCTCTACAAGTGTGGTCACCAGATAGACAGCATTAGCAGCACTACCATGACCAGAGAACATAGATTCCCAGGCCTCGCCCAGACCTGGTGAGTCAGAAACCCTTGGGGAAGGGCCCAGCAATCTGTGTTTGCACAAACACTTAGGGACTGGGAAGCCTGCTGCAGCCTAAGAACCTCTGCTGCAAGAAACTCACGGATGACACCAGATAGCAGTTGTCATTAGTCATCCACTAATCATCCACATTAATGGTGCCCTCTACAAAATGGGCCACCTAGGGACCTCCCTGCCCTCCAGTTCTTAAGCCAGGTATTGTGAGAGATGGTGAGAGGCCAGAGAAAATAATGAGCATTCAACAAGTGCTCACCCACAAGCTTTCACATCATTACTGTGGGCAGATAACAGGAATTTTTGGTAGTATCTAAAGGAAACAGAAGACCTGGGAGTGGCAACATTGAAAAATCATGGAATGAAGAAAAGGACAACTTCTTCTAGTGAATCTGGAAGCTTTCTTGATACAGCTGAAGTGAAAGGATTGTTGAAGTAGAATAAAGACAAAAGTAGGGGTGTGGTGTGGTGACGCAATGAGACGAAACAGAACATTAGATGACATGCTGTTTCCTGAAAGGCGCACAGGTCTGGACAAAGGACCGGGTGGAGGGCAGCAGGCTCTATCTACAGCTGCTGGGGAAGGGCTCGAAGCAGTGGCTGGCCTCCGGGACCTAAAGAATGTTGTCTAAAGGTACTCAGAATAGCACGGCCAGCGAGCATCAGGTTGACAACTCATGTTTGGGATCCGACCACCCTGAGGTGGGAACTGGCTGAGTCTCCATACTATCTTTCACATTGCTGTGGAGTGAAGAAAAATGAGATGCTTACCACCAGAGAAAAACAGCGAAGTATTTAAAAACCTGTGCAGAAACTGCATGTCCTGTGCAGAAACTGAGTTCATGATACTTTAGAAAGGGATAAAAAGGGTGGAAGTGGATGGATTAAGAGAGAATGCGAATTAAGAACGCCACATTTACTCTTCTTCCATTAGGATGGAATTCCTAATATTCTAATAATACAAAGGGATCGCTATTATAATTTTTATAAGCTAGCCTGGTCTCAGAGACTCAGAAGTCTTTTTTTTTTTTTTTTTCCTACCAGGAATTTGGATCCTGTGCATACCAGGCCGGCACTGAGCTATAGAGAGCTATAACCTCAGCCCAGAGGGTCTCACGTGTGAACAGGATATAAAGACATTTCCTTCTGCAGGTTATACGAGTCTTAATATGTTGGATAAAATCTTTGCACAAATACCTTCAGGGTTCTCTGAAAAGTGCACAAGCAAAGAGAGCAAGAACACAGCCGTGTCCTGAAGGACCTTACAACGCACTGGAAAGGTGGGGACTTGAGCAGGCGCTAAGAACAGAACACGGAGCTGGCAAGGAAAGACTCATGGGGCAGACGCTGTGGGAGCTAGGACTATGAGGAGCCCAAGGTCTGTGGGGACAGAAAGGAGATTTGGTGCCAGGTAGGGATGGGGCTTTGTACGCCATCCTGGAGACACCACAATGGCTGGTTACCACAGTAGCCTCCTTCTCCTCCTCAGCGCTGGCTTAGGAAAGGACAAGTAATGCAATTCTGGTCAGGGAGGTATAAGGAGATGTTATTAATTTAGGAAATGCCTCTGGGGAAGGTCTCCCACACTTAAGAGGCACCAGATGTCCACCCTCATGTGACACCTGTTACTTTTCCTGCCTCTACACAGAGCCATCCAGCACATGCAGGAGGGGAGAGCAGAGAGCTGGTTGGTATCTGGTGCTATCAGGAGCCACGGAGTGGTTCAACCCCAAAGCTGCTCTCTGCACCCACTTAGGGAGAAGATTAATGGTCTTCATTGTGTAAGGCAATTTGAGTTATTATTTTGTGTTTTTATTTGTATCTAAAACACATTCAAACAGTAAGACTCAGAAAATGAGTCTGAATTTTTGAGTACTAAAAGGCTAGATTCAGGAATCGGGATTTTGTGTTTATTAGAGAAACAGACATTATAAAGTTGGAGCCCTGTGAGGATTGTTACTGGAAATAACTTGAACAGCATTTTAAAAAAAGGGTTGAAGATTTATTAACAGTCATTGAAAAGTTTTATTCTAGATTCTTAAGGGACACAAACTATGTAGTGCCGAAAACCCCCAAAACTGGACACAAAATGGTAACATCTTCTACAACGTGAATGAAGGCAGGTGCTGAGCTCTGTATTTCTGCCTGGCTAAGACACCTGTATTCACTCTCAGAGGAGGCACCAGGCCCTTTCCCGCTGGTAATCCCTTAGCAATCCTCAGAGTAGCTTATTCCCACCTCCTCCTTATACAGAGGCCAAGAGGCAGCTGCACAATTAATCTGAAAAGCCCCAACAAGAGAAAGGCCTAGCCCTGTGCCTTGAAGGTTGCTAACCTGCAGATAACCAATGTTGGAAAAAACCAAAAATTATAAGCTGCTCTATTTTGCATAAAATGTCCCTCTGCACCAGTTACAGTAATTA
Organism: Tympanoctomys barrerae; assembly: GCA_002564285.1. Lineage (NCBI taxonomy): Eukaryota > Metazoa > Chordata > Mammalia > Rodentia > Octodontidae > Tympanoctomys > Tympanoctomys barrerae. The sequence continues at coordinate 9,133 of NDGN011298867.1, forward strand.
AAAAATTATCCTCTCCACGCTTTCAATAATTATCCTCTCTAACCAGTTTTTAAAAGTAGCTTCCATTCAACTTTCATTTGAAGATTAACAAAACAATGTAATTACTAAACCATTTATTCCTTTAACCTTTTAGGGCCCCAAGGTGGAGCCTAATTATCAAGACAAAGAATGACATGGCCTACATGTATCATCCCAAATATTAACATTTCAGTAATGTTTTTGGCCAAGAAAGCCTACAAATGCCAAGTGCCACTATCCGATAGTAAAAGAAAATATGAATTCTGGCTTCAATAGAAGATTATTGCTACTATCTACCAACATCCAACCATATTTAAATGGAGGGTCAAATGTCACTTCCTTGGCATTCAAATCTGTATGAAATGACTATTTAATTCTGAGCATGGTGCACACCCTCGCTGAGGAAGGAGAACTAATGACCCAGCCTTAGTACTCCTGGAGCTCCAAAAGGTGGGAGGCAAGTGATCAGATACACTGTAGTTTAACTGTGTGTCAAGTACTCACTCTACCGGTGGGAGCTGAAAGCTCCTGAACCACAGAGAGCCCAGCCCAGGATGTGGGGAAGGATCTCCAAGGGCAGCACCCCTGAGGCGAGCCTTGAGATGAGTAAACTGGCCCCAAAGGGGAGGAAGTGAGGTCTTCAAAGAGGGTGGGGGCAGAGCACAGACCACAGGCTGGGGTATGTGTAAGGGAGTCACAGGAAATTAAATATACAAGGGCTGGATGACTAAGGTCTTTGTATGCCAACCTAAGTAGTTTGAGCTGGATTTTGAAAGCATGAACAGTCACTGAAAAGATCCCTGGGCTCAGGATTGGGTTAGTTTTTAGAAATTACTACTCTGGCTGTAATGAGGAAAATAATTGCCTCGAGGAAGGAGCAAGGCAACCCTTGGAGGGGAAGCTGTTCTAGTGTGGGTAGTGGAGTAGAAATGGTGGGGAGTGGGAGGTGAGGCCTTGAGTGTGGGTAGACTAAGCCCACAGGGATAGCTGTGGGTCCTCCAGAAGAAGTCTTGAGTCTTGGGCTGAGAAAGGCTGGAGCCCACAGCATTCTCCAGGGAACGTCACCCAGAAGGGAAGCCCGGAAGTCTTAGGCACTGAGTCCACTCAGTATTCCACCTCTGTGGAGCCCTTACCTTGCACAGATAACTGCTGGGCACGGACTGTACTTCCAACTCAACGTGCAAGTTCATGCTCTTTGTCTAAAAGGCAAATATATTTGTAGACAGGCATGATGCAAAACATTACCACTGACTAGAAATGCCAGCAATAACAGAAGACACATATCATCCCTAGAACTCCTAGAACTTATGCCAAGATATTTGTTCTTACCAATGAGTAATAACTTCACTTTGTCATTTTGTTGATCTTCAACAACCAGACTTTTTTGGGGTGTATGTGTGTGTGGGGGGCAGTATAAAGGTTTGAATTCAAGGTCTTCTCACTGGGCTGTTTCTCCCTCTCATTTTAAATCACTTCTTTCTTTTGAGAAGGGGCCTTGCTAAGCCACCAAGTGACCTGATCTGGACTTGAACTTTTGATCTTCCTGCCTCAGCTACCCAGGGTGCTAGAAGTGCAGGCAGGCATGGCTATATCTGGCAGACTAACAGATTTTGACAAAAGTTTTCTGTAACTTCTCTCACCTTTTACTTGAACTGCAACTATACCTCTATTGCCTTTTATTCTTATCATTATTCCTTTGTTCTTACGTTAAGCACTTAGATTCAGATAAATTAATACATGCGAGATGCCTATGAAGTGCGGGCCCCACAGGTACTCATTAAGTTATTGCCGTTCTCCTGCTATAGGTACACAGCTGTTAGTACCCCTCACGTTCACTCAGTAGATTTCAAGTAGAAACTGAGCTGTTTGTGTTCTTAAAGCGAAGAAGAAAACATCCGTTACCACCTGTAGTTATATTTGCTTTAGAGACCAATGCCTTTCTCTTTGGGCCTGCGCTCAGGTATATATGACTTGGTTTACAACGTGGTTTGTATCTGATGTGCCTTCCAGGAGGCTCGAGAATAGTTAAGTCACTGAATCAGAAAATGTCATCACTTTTCCTGGCAACTCATCTGAGCAGATGGCAAATGACTATTTTTACAGCTTGTTTCTCCATTCCATGTAGAAATATTTATTAACATTGTTTATTTCTGTTGCACGTGGGCAACCAACAAGAAACGAAGTAAGGCAGGGCCACTGGGGCTGCGCGAAGGGGGAGCGCACGTGGAACCGCTCTGGCTTCTGGGAGGTAAACAAGCCCTGCCTCCACCCGCAGGGAAGGCGGCCAGAAGACTCACCACTGGGAAGCGCTAAGCTGGTAGTGCTGGGAGAGCTCAGGATCAACTCCCCAGACAGAATGGTATTTATCAGATTTGTTAAGTCATTGATCACAAAATGCACTTTATTTTATATAACCATGTAAGAAAGCAGAAGCATTTGAAATCGGGACTGTAGCAGGGCAGTCCCTGAGGATGCCGGGGCACCGAAAGATCATAAGGAAATCAACCCACCCCATAAATAAGGATGACAGGGCTGGCCAAATAGCTCAGTGGATTAAAGCACTTGCAAGCAGGCACAGGGGTCAGGGGTTTGATCCCCGGGCTGTGCAGAAACAGCGATCGAGACTGGGCATGGTGGCGCGAGCCTGTAACCCCAGCTCTTGGGAGGCCATAAACAGATGGATCACTACGAGTCCGACCTAGTAGTGAGATCCTGAACACCCTGTAGCCCCTTCCCTGAAAATACCCAGCTGGGAAAAAAAAAGGAGGACCAGGGGATATATACTAACCTGGGAGTGGAGATAGAGGGCTGTCTCTTGAGGAATGACCCATAAACTGGTTGTTGGCACAGTTTGCACTCTGAATTCACACGACCAGTGAGGTACTAAGGCTGTTGGGAAGAGAATCTAAACATCGGTCTTAGGTTCAGTGTCCAGTACTGGAAAGGAATGGACTCCATGGCAACTATGAGATGGATCTTTTAGATACATTTTTTGATGCACAAAAAAATATGTGTATCTGGGACTAGCAATAAACACAGGAACCTTCATCCCCTGTGAGGTCCACCAAGAAAATTATTCAGCATAGAGAGTTAAGAGAATAAAAATCAGAAAGAGGTCAAGACAAAAACCAAAGTCCAAAAATCAGGCCAGGACCCAAAAGGTGACCCACAGAAGGACCCGGGAGAGAGGCAGAGCCAGGGAGGACCACATGTCCAACAGTGAGTGGGACATGAAAGGGTTAGGGTTCTGACCTCTCGCTTTCTGCTTTGGGGCCAGGAAAAGGAATCCTCTGCTCTAATTCCTCATCAGTAAAGTAGGGAGAACATCATCTCCAGGCTTTCTGAGATGAAACAAGTAATTATATTTTAAAGTATTTTATATGCTAAAAAAGCACTGTCCCAATAAAATACTTATGTGATTATACTTATTCTTGATATAAATATTCTGAATGCTCTGTTAGAGTCTTTGTTTTCTAATTTCGTAATTTTCACTGAGAAGAAATCTGCACATAAATCCAGCCTTTCAGAAATGCTTATGACGCAACTAAACACGGCCCACATGTAACGTCTGCCCTATTTGGTCCCAAATTCCATAGGACTGGTTATCGCTGTTACTGAAAATAGAAAAGGGAGAAAAAGATCACAAACAGAATCCCTCAGTCCAGGACAAGATGTATTTGTGCTTAAAAAGCACTCAGTTCTCACACGGCCACTCTTGGCCTCCCTGAAACTCCCAACAGCAAAACCAAACTGTAAACGGCACAGACGTACTCGCGGCTCCTGAAGGCGGGCTGCGGGAGGCAGTGTTCCAAGGGGACCCAGCAGGAGCGGGCTGGGAATTACGGGCATGGACTACCCAAAGCAAGGAGGAAGAGTGTTGGGAGGAGACACACACGCCCGGGCTGTCTGGAACATCTTGGTATGTTCTGGTCAAGCTTATTAAGAGGGACAGATGGGAAAGAACGAAAGGGGACAGAAGGCACCCGGCTGGGCATAGGGCTTCCCCTCCAAGCCTTGAGTAGCCATGGCAATGCCGAAGGGCACCTGTTGTTTTGCAGGAGGGAGTGGAGACCCGGAGTTCTGCAGGCTCTGACCTCCTCCATGACATGCCCCAGGTGAACCTGACTAAGGGACAAACAGTATGGCAGGGAGAGCTAAGGCTCAGTGTCTGCCTCACACTGGAAGGTGCCAGATATTTGAGGATGGAAATGCTTAAGGAACGGCACTCAGCACTGTTTTCACTCTGTTGCTCACCCCACATGTCTGGCTAGGAAACAAAGGAGGTTAAGGAAAGAAGAAATCAGATAAATTCAGATTAATAAAGGAAAAAACAGCCACACAGAACAGCAAGATGAGTTAAGCTGGGAAATGAGACTGAAAAGCAGTAAGAACCAGGAATGCAACATATTAAACCAGAGGTCTAGGCCGGCCAAATAGCTCAGCAGATTAGAGCGCCTGCAAGCAGGCACGGGACTGGGCTTGGACCCCTGGGCTGGCGGTGCCGGGCCCCACCCCTGGGGTGTGCTGAGATGGCAATTGAGACTGGGTGTGGTGGTGCACTCTGTAATCCCAGCTCTTGGGAGGCTGTAAACAGGTGGATCACTATGAGTCTGATCCAGTAGTG
>NDGN011298889.1:0-15170 GCA_002564285.1 Tympanoctomys barrerae
TTGGTGGAGGTTGAGGGGCAGCACCAGCAGGTCTAAATCGGGGTGGAGGAGTTCGGTCCTTGCAGGCTTCATGAGATCAATTTCTGACCACATTGCTGTGAATGGTACAACTCACATGGTAAGCAGCTTCACATACAGCTTGGAAAGCACATAACCGTCGAAGACACTCGCTTAGGAAATGTCTCTGATGGCGGCGGCCTCCACTATGTTCCGAATGACAAACTTCTTAACAGCCTTATCCTTGGGTATGCACTGGGAACAGTTTGTGCAGCAAATAGGCTGCACGTGACCACGGCCCTTTTTGGCATGACCATTGTTCCTTCTTTTTTTCATCATCTTGGAAAGGAGGACCCGAAAGAGCAAAACGTTGTTAACATTCTCACAGTTGCAGAAATAAATAATTGTCGGAATCAGACTTTATGTTTAGGTCTGACCAGTGTTAAATCCTGTCACCGGCCTTGCACACGATACCATCTCTGCTTCATCACCAATAGTGGGGACCTACTCATTCAGTTACAGATCCTTGAACCCATGGTGGTCACCAGAACTTGGCAGTGGGAAGACGGAGAACTGGAGTTCCAAACGATCCCTTGATTTCAGAGCTGCACGATCCCATATGGAAGCCACCAGCCAAAACAGTATGGCTATTTGAATTTCTATGTTAGATTAAATAACTTAAAATTAAAAGTGCAGTCCCTTAGTTGCATCAGCTATATTTCATGGGCTCAATAACCACACGCGGCAAATGGCTCCTGTAGGATTGTGCAGACACACAACATTTCTATCATTTCAGAAAGTTCTATGGGGCAAGATGGTTTAGAGGAAATGGGATTCCACCCTTCCAGCTGAGTTAGTTGTTGTCTGCTTTTTAAATCCTGTCCCCCCTGCCCAGTTTTCCAGCTAGGAAAAGAAACATTAACCAGAGCCCCTCAAGAGCCAGAGTGTTTTCATCTCATGGCTATTCTTGGTGCTTGCTGAGTCACACCCATTTATCTGCCTTCCAGCCCCACAAGGGCTTGCAAGCTGTGGTTACAGTTAAGTGAATGCCACCACACAGAGGAAGGACCCCAGCCCTGTGCATCTCATACATGAGCAGAACTATCAGCCTGGCTCAGATTTCAGTCTTTATCGCTCAGGAAGCTGTGAGAAGCAGAAAGAAGCCAGTTTGATTTTTAGGTTCTGGAAGAAAAAAGAAAAGAAGAAGGAAAGAAAGAAAGAGAGAAAGAAAAAGAAAGAAAGAACGGAAGGAAGGAAGGAAAGAAGGAAAGAAGAGAAGAGGAGAGGAGAAGAGTAAACTGTAAACTGGGAGTGTGGCGACAGCACGGTCCACGGAGTGAGTGTGGCAGGTCCTGCTCTGGGTGCTGGCCACACAGTTACTGGTGCAGGGCAGGACTCTCAGCAGGAGATAAAGGCCCCTACACCCTCCATGAATGCTGTGTATGAAAGGTCTGCAGCCCAAGCAGCCAGAACCCACAGGTCCCTGCTTCCCCCTTCCAACCCTGTAGGTCTTTCCTGAGGACCAAGGTAGGTCCCAGAGGGAGATGGAAAGACAGCTAAGAGAGAATCTGTCTTCACAAGTGCACAGTACAGAGGGGCCTGCTGGGACAAGGCACACTTTGTGCATGTTTGCCCAGAGCCCCTTCATAGACAGGCAGCCTGGCACAGGCTTCGAAGAGATGGCCTGGGCAGCCACCCACGTGACAGGCCTCTGCCACACATGCAATGGCTCAACAGCTGGAGGCAGGCTCGGCCAATCAGATTCTGTCTTTCAGAAATTAATCTTGGAAGCAAGGACTGGTCCACTAGGAAACAGGATGACAGCATATGCAGTGTGCTTGACCCCCTGCCAGCCCCATGCTCCTTGTGCTAGCATGGGTGGGTGCGCCCCTGGGAAGCACTGCTGGTTCTATGACAGGAGATGGTGTGGGAGATTAGTGGAGGCAAATGGGGAGCTGACATTTCAGATGCTCACTGCGGACCAGTCAGGGTCTGGTGCTCCCACGTAAGGCTTCAGACATGGCACTCACCCTCACCCTTCCCCCCATGATCAGTCACCAGCCTTTCCACAGCCACTGCCACCAGCCACTATTAGCCTATAAAGGGATCTCTCCACTCCAGCTACTCAGGCAGAGAAAGGATGACAGGAGGCCACGAGCGAGTGGAACGGGAGGCCACCAGTGTGCGGTATGGGCTTTTTGGAGAAGCTACAAGCTGGGAAGCAGCATTGCCTTTCTTTTTCTGTAAGATGGGAAGGCAAATCTGACCCACAAGAGCTGTGTAGAATTCATGAAAGGCAGAATGCAGAACTCTGGGCACAAGCCATGCCTACAGGAGAGGCGCTCGGCCTTGCCCGCTGTCCCCTCTCCTCCTCCTTCCTGTGCCTCTGTCCAGCCTCTGGCTGCCGGCCCAGGCCTCCTGCCTTCTGCTTGCACCAGCCCGGCAACCCTCGTCATGCTCTGGATCTGGGCCCAGGCTACTTGGCTGAGGCCTGGTGTTCGCCGCACTTATTATTCCAGGCACCCTGTGATTTACTTTTCTAGAGAGTTAATTGCAAAATCCATATGGAGTGGAGAGAAAACATCCACCCAAGATTGCCATGCGAAGCAGGGAACGGAGGAAGCTTTCCATCTTGGCCAGCAGAGCCTGCGGAGCAGGGGGAGGGAGGAGGACGCCGCCTCGCTGTCTGCAGAAGCCAGGGCTGCCAAGCCCAGCACAGGCACGTGGTGTTCAGGGCTTAGTTATTTCCCCCCTGATTTTTCTCATCGTGTTAGACAAAAACCCGTTTTAGAAACCAACTAGGGGCATGAAGCGTAAACGCTCGAATCTCAGCGAGCAGAAGTACCTGGGAGGTTTATTTAAAATGCTGGTTCCCAAGCTTCTCTTCCTGGAGTTCCATCCAAAAGACCTGGAATGGGGCCCAGGACTCATCGCCTGCATGTGCCTGATGCAGATGATCTGCAGACCAAATGTCGAGGGGCAGCGAGGCAGAGGCAAAGTCAGTAACTGAGGCCTGGGAGGGAAGACTCTGCGCGGTCCGAGGCTCTGCCTCCCTGGCCTTGGGCAAGGCCCCTTTCTCCTCTGAGCCTCACATCTCATATCTCTGCAGCTGGAAAGGGGCATGGCTGCCCCACAGGACCACCAAGAGGACGACACTGCAGGTCCTGGGTGTCGGTGGCACAGCTCCGGGCACACAGAAGGCACTCCAAACACTGAAGAAGCAATTTATTTTTCTATCTGGAGAAGATACTTCTAAACACTGGCCTGAGGCATCTCTGTGCTGAATGTTAATACCGTGTTTGCTATCTGTTTACAGACTGCAACCTCCATGGAGTGCCTGTGGGGAAAGCCAGCGCTTGTTTTAAAAGCACTTTGAAGATGAAAAGGTGTCCAGCCCTCGAGAGACTTGGTTGGTAGAAGTTAAAACAAATGTTTATTTTAATTTGCTGAGATATAATTTATTAAAGGCTTCTGGAAAATGAAAGTACTATTTATGTTTTCACAAGAGACCTGACGGTTTTGCATAGTTTGTACTTAATTCATTCATTTGTTCAAGAGCGATTTGCTGTGCGCCTGGGTGCAGGGTCAAGCAGACTCGGGACAGCCCTCTGAGGGGTAGGGGCTGTCACAACAGCAGTTTGGTCCCCCCACAGTGCAGGCTGGGACAGCGCCTACAGTGCTGCGCCTTCCCTCAGCCCCGGAACGAGGTCTTGGGATGGCACCCAGCAAGAAGCGACTCTGTTTTGAACACACCCAGATTAAGCCACAATTTAAAAAAACAATGGTGTAGCAACAAAGGTGTAACTCAAGATTCCTGGAGGAAAGCTGCGTTCCCCAGAGGTGTCCCCACACCTTTCATTTCTCACACACTCAGGAAAGGTAGGCAGACTCTTCCCAGCGGGGGCCCGAATAACCAAGTGCCTCCTGGACACTCTGATTCAGAGGCTCACGGGCACTTCAGACGCAACGACGCCTAGCTCTGGGCTATCATCTTCCTCTGCAACCACACGCCAGCCAGCGCTTCCTCGCTGTGTCCACACTGCTGCCTGCCAGCGCCTATGTGCCACCCCTCAGAGTTCACATGCTGAACCCCAACACCCAGGGTGGTGGTCTTAAGAGGCCAGGCCACCTCCAGGGGCTGATTAGATTCTGGGGCTCTGCGGCACGGACGGGCTCAGGGCTCTGCTAACAGAAGCTTGAGGAGGTTTTCACCCCTACAGCCCCGTGAGGTTGTATTCAGGAGCCACGAAGTGGGCTCTCAACAGATGACAAATCTACCAGCTTCTCGGTCTTGGGCCTCCCAGTCCTCAGAACTAGGACCACAACTTGCTGTTGTTGATCATTTATTGGATCTGAGGATTTTGGCTATAGCAGCCGAAGAGGCCAAGACACAGAACTGGTTGAAGCTGGGTCACAAGCCCGAGTCCACTTTCTCCCCCACTACCTCGTGTTACTGGTCCCTTCACCTACGTACCTCTGTACCTGTCCTTCTGTCTGCCTGATGACCACTGATGCCTGGCTCTGTGTGTGACGCTCCCTGCGGTGACCTTCCTGGAGGCTAAACTCCCTCCCAGAGCGCTTTCCACGCTTTTCCTCCCCCTCTGAACCGGGCTCAATGCCTGCACACATGGCCAAGGTCCTGCCCACTCTTGGTCCAGTACTGCATGCGAGCACATCCCGGGACGCTCCCGACTGGGCTGCCATGCTCCGCAGCTGCAAGTGTCCTGGGAGTGCCCCCTCCTGTGAGACAGGCCGCACCACTTTTTTTCTTCCTGTCCAGCACATCCTGGGTTCCTTCCACTGTGAGGCTCTTCCCTGGCCTCCTCCTGGTCCGAGACACCTCTGGAGGGTGCAGCTGAGCTGAAGCCCCTGCCCTTGTACCTCTGGGCCCAGGGAGACCTCAGGCGCTCAGCGGAGCTGCTCGGCCTGCTCTGGGCTCCTAGAGCTGCTCTCACTCCACCTGGGCAGGGCCACGTGACCAGCTCAGACCCCCCCCCCCAACTGTGCAAGCAGCCAAAAGGTTACTTGCTCCGCATGGTGGAGCTACGAGGTGGTGGGTCCATTACCCTGCGACCCTGAGAAATCAGGCGGCACAAAGCACGACGGGTAAATAACAAAGAAAGCAAGCCCAATGAGTCACTGTCACCTTGGGATTATTTATTATTGCAACACAAATGAGCACTCTGTTGTCAGTTTAGCTATTGCTATATGCTGACCAACACGCAAATCTTATTTCTATCTGCAGTTACTAAAACAAGGCCAGGAAATATTAGGGTGTCCTAAACATCTGAGGGATGAATGAGTGCAAGAAGGGATCAAGGAACACATAAGCCCAGACAGGAGCTCGGTGTTGCCCGGCCCCCCCAGCAGCTTTCCCCACGTGCTATTCTTAGCTCCACCTGGACCCAGAGGTAGGATTCAAGCTCTTGCCTTCCCTCTCCGGAGTATCCCTGTGCTGGGGCCAACCAAAGCTCCATGTGGACTGGGCTATGCCCCTCTCTGGAGGAAGGGCCCGGGCGCTGTATGTCGGCCAGCCTTCTACCAAGCCATAATCCTACTGACTCTGAACTTCAGGCTTCCCCCTGGATTGGGTCCCAAGGATGGGAATTCTTGAGCTTCCCAATTCAAAGGCTTCTAACAGGTCTCTCAGCCCCACCCTGTACCAGATTAAAGTATGGTCTCATTAGGGCCCAGTATCTTTTTTCACGTGGAGGAAATACTTAGCTACTACCCTCAAGTCTTTCAACACATCTTAGGTAAGCACAAAGCAGAGGCTATGAGTTTGGGATTGATTCTATGTATTTTCAAAACTGAACAAAAACCTAAAGGAATGAGATTGCAAGGTCCCAGGTTCCTGAAGTGATCGCTGAGCAAGAGGTTAGGGCACAACTGACAGTGTCCAGTGGGGAGCGTCCAGCTATCTGGGTTAGAAGGTCACAGAGGGCAGTGCTGAGAGTGCGGGAACTGCAGCTGGGATGACAGGGAGCCTGGGGGGGACCACAGTATGGCCCTCAGGAAGGGCGGCCGAGGACCTGCCCTGGCCCTGTTTGCCCCCCACATGGCTTCTGCTGACTCTAGCTCGTCCAGGTTTAAATTAGCTCACAAAGGCAGGGTCCAAAAGCAGGAGGGATCCCTAGGCATGAGATAGGCTGGGCCTGCAGCAGACCTCGGACACATCTATTCCATCTCACCCATCCGAAACTTTTTTTAACAAGTGCAATTCAGTCTTCTTGGGTACATTCCCAGTGTTGCACAAGTTTCACCATTCCCTGATTCTAAAGTATTTTTAACGCCCTAAACAGAGACTCCATACCCATTAGGCAGTTATTCCCTTCCCATCTTCCCCAAGTCTCTGGTCGTTTTTAGCTAAAATCAATACTTTAAAACACTGCTTGTGGCTTTGTTTTGCTGAGAAAGTTGGCCGGGGCTGGACAAGAAAGAATTTGTTTCCTGAGCACACACCGTGCTTAGGGCTGGGGGTGGGCATACAGGTGGGTGCAAAGCTGTGAAGCTGCTTGACTGGGCCTCTAAGAGCACAGAGCAGTAGGCGCCCAAGAAGAAGCGGAGCATGGTGACAGGAGGCCCAGGAGACCGCCGGAGCTAAGCCTGGGTGGTGCTTGGTATACAGGGACCTGGATGCAGGTCCAGAAATAGGGAGCAGAGCCCGGCCCTTTCTTGTCCTGCTGGGGGTGACCTGGGGATACTCTCAGGAGGACAGGAAGTAGGGGACAAGTGCCTTCTCCTAGCTGATGGATCTGCAGGGGCGGGTCCTGGCCTGGCTGGCAGAGCTAGAACTACGCACAGCCCACTTGGAGGCAGCAGCCACGGACAGTTAATGAGTGATTTATTGGTGCTGCGCAGCAGGAGCTTCCCTGGGACCTGTTCCTAATTAACAACCACTAACTGGATGCTGCTGGCTTTTTTTTTTTTTTTTTTTGCCAAAGGAAAACCAGCCCCCAAAGCTCTTCTTCCCCATTTTAATGGGAGGGGGAAAGATTTCACCTTTGCTGCTTTCTGCTTCTAAAATATAGGAGGTATTGGGCAGAAATCACCACTCACCCTTCCACTCAGGCACAGATACACAAAACACACCCTGGTGGACATTCAAACCAACACAGGCTTATTATGCATTCCTTGGGGGCCACCACACATTTACCCCTACACCAGGACAATTGCACTGATGCCACATATGTGCGCAGTGCCACATGAACCGGCACTTGAACCTGCACACAGGCACACGTTCACACACACACACACCCTTAGGGCAGCACGCAGGCATGCACACAAGGGCCACACACCTGTAGCACCCTGTCTGTAGAGAGGGGCTGGCTTCGAGGAGGCCCAGGGTCTGGTACCCTGAGCACACTCGCTCAGCCATGAGGTGCTGTGAGCCAGCTTTGGCGCTGTAGATATTGAGCTTCATTAAGACATCTTTGTGTAGAGTACAAAGGTAATCAATACCGGGCAGCTCTTTTTCATATTAATTGGCCAGCTGTGCAGAAACCGAAACTAGAGCCAGGCCCACCCTTCCTCTCCTGGGATGCCAGAAACAGCTCACTTGCTGGAGATGTGACAGCAGCTCCAGGGATGGCCTCACCCGGCCAGGGCCCGGCCTACTCCGGCCTGTGAGGTTTTGCGGTCTTGGAAACTGCCTGTCCATGAGCACACCTGGGCCTGCTGCAGGGCTCGTGTGCTCTCTGGACGAATACTCCTCTCAGCAAGCAGCATGGCAAGCCATTTGTCCCGGTGCCCATGGTGATCTCCGTGTCGAGGAGGCCTGGACCAGAGACAAGCGAGGACTTTGGAGTCGGGCAGATGTCTGGGGTCTACTCTACCTCTCTTACTTGTCAGACAAGAGGCCTGAGGGAAAGCACTCCACTTTTCTGGGCCCTTATTTCCTTATCTGCCAAAAAAGAAAGTGCCAACCTCGCAGAGTAATTAAGAAGATGAAATGAGATCACATAAAGAATACACTGTAGAGCTGACCTACACTGATTATTTATTGAGTGTATTTTATTAAATAATTACCTCACAGTACACAATTCATCAGTACAACTGCACCTATCATTTTCCATAGGATTTCCCTGGACACTGGAATTTGTCATGGGAGAAGGACACAGAAGGCCTGGAGGCAAGCTGTCATCCCGGAGCTGCTGATCTACCCTTTGATTTCGGTTTTGGATAAGAAAGGGAGGAGCAGCCTGCGATAGCCAGGGGCTGGCCTGGCCCTCACAGCGAGGCAGTACCCTCTTCTACTTAAAGGAAACAATTTCACACTCCACTGCAGACAACTCTAGGACCAGAGTGGGTCAAAGAAAAGATAAGGCCATTCTGGATTCACATCACACAAAGCCGAGAACACTGCTCAACAACAAAATGACCAAATACCACCCCCCCATCCTGTCTGATATCCCAGCCGCCTCTCCTAGTTAGCACTGGGGTCTTACTTCACTCTCTCTGCTTTGTCCCTAAGACCACGATGCCCAGGCACAGAACAGCCCCTGCTCCCTGACAGTATGTGATGCACAGTTGAGCTCCATTTCTTTGAACCTGCTTCTCCACCACTAGCACAGGGTCACAGGCCAGCTCTTCTTCCTCACACCCTCTCCTGAGACACACTGGCTTTCAGAGGAGGTCTTCCTTGCCACAGTCAGTAAACCCACTTTCATGCAATGGCCTACAGGTGTCCAGACAGCTTTCACAGGGATTTGGCGCCACCTGACCATCCCAGGGAACGAAGGGTGGCCAGTTGTCAGGGGTTCTTTTCCCGTATCTGACCACGAGACACAACTTTCTCTCTAGCACCCAGGTCCCACCATCTCCAAGCTACCTCTTTTCTATGAAACTCCTAAAAGCCTGTCCTAGGATTGGCAGGGATGAGAGGCTATAGTGGTTGGCGTGGCCCTGTGGTCCCTTTCCAGCTGTCCCTTGGTTGTCCGGCTGCTGGCCACACAGGGCAGCTCCCAGTGCTGACATGCCACTGGAGGGTGGCTGCCTGAGGGATGGCTGCTCTTTTCTTTATTATACCAGGGGCCCTGAGACAGGGACCAGCCTGTACCACCTGGGGCTTCTGGAGCCACCTGTCTCTAGCACACTGCCTAGTGACACTGCCAACTATATACAGCACAGTCAGCCACTGAGCTTCACAGCGCCCCTCCCTGCCACCTGACTCGTCCATTCCACTAGAGACCTAGAAGTCTGCCTTATTATGAGCTTTGCTCCCCTAAATAAGATCCACCATGTCAATTTCTCTTTATTTTCACTGCCAACATGAGCAGTGAGTTTACCAGGCAACTTCTCCTAGACAAAGCTTATAAACATTTTGTAGGAGTTACTGCATGAAGGACTATAAATAAAGAAAAATCTACAAAGCTCTAGAAACATGCACTGAGTATTCTGTAGTTGAATGGGAAGTCCAGATGACGGGCAGAAAAGCGCTCCCACGGCAGCCCTGAGACGACCTCTCTTCAGAGAGGGCTGTTTGCAAGATTGACTGAGGACCCCATGTCTGGGAACGCGGTTCGTAAACAGTTTCCTAGCATCCAAATGACATGGCTCGCCATGCCTAGACTGTTTGTACAAGTAATGAGTTTATGTTAAACACCTGGTTTCTTTCTGAGAGTCACGATTTGGTAGTCAGTAGGCAGAAGGTGTCTATGCGATCAGCCCTTGATCAAAACCTTGGGGCTGGGTCCTTCTCCCACTGCCCTGGCACACAACTTTGGTGTGCAGGTGTCTTCTGAACTCATCACTGGAGGAGGACACACATCATGCACAACTCTGCCAAGAGAAGCTCTTGGAAACTTGTGCTAGTCTTCCCTCAAACTCTGGCCCTCTGAGTATCTTCTGCCTTGGCTGGCTTGGTTTGTACCTCCTTGCGGTAATAGATCTTAGCCATAATCCCATTGTGTGCTATACCTTGACAGTCTTCCCCCTGAGCCTTAGGAACATTTTGACATGGGTTCCATTTTCTAAGGTGCATTGCCAGAGTTAGGCTGAGAGCTCAGGAGTCCTCAGAGCAGATGATACAGTGATTTATAGAAAGTCAGGCATTTAAAGGTGCTATGAATTCTAATTCTCTCTCTAAAGGTGAATAATAATAGCCAAGCTGGGAGGGCAGGTACTCGGAAACCTTTTAAAATCTAGCTGGGGAAAAGTGACACAATATTTTCTCCAAGTGAAATCCTTCCTCACTCTTGTAATTCCAGTGCTGAGGGAGTAAGTGACTGAAGGCGAGGATACAGGTAGAAAGGAAGCCCAGTCCTCTGGCTAGAAGCAGTTTCTCTCTTTTTGCTGCCAAGTGAGAGATGCCTAGAGGTGCCTCACTTCTAATTGCTGTCTAGCTTTTCTGCCTTTGCCGTTTGGCTCCGACTGGAAGAGCGCCTTCTGCATTTCACAGCCCACTTCACACCCAAGATGGCTTTCCTCCCTTCCTTCCTCCACCTCTACAGACAGCTGAATTGCAAACAATTTCCCTTTGTTTACACTGTGTTTTGAGCCTCGCTTGTTCGGTGCGCTTATTTCCTTGTTGGAGGTGCTCTCGGAAAAAGCAATTTATTTTGTAGTTAAGGTACCACAGAAGTGGGCACAGCAAACTCATGTAGGAGCCAGGCTGCAGAGTGGGGGTGGGAAGACAATTCCTCTCAGCGTTTGGAACATGAAAGCTTTGGCTACTTAGTCCAAAGGAAGCATTTCTTCCAGAAGAAGGCTCTATCTCACACGGCTCGCTTGGAGAAACTGGCCCGAAGAAAATCAGGCTTGCTGGAGTCCTTTCCCACTTGGCTCTGGTATTTGGGGACTGCTTTGGGAGTTAAGAGCAGGCTTGACCAGATTTCAGATGAAGAGAACAGCAGCAGCAATGCATGGACGTAGAGTCAGATTCACCTGGGTTGAATCCTACCTCCCTGCACTCCAGCTGCATGATATAAAAGCACTTCTAAACCTTGGTAAGGCTGCTAGCTGCCCCCGAGATGCTCCTTAGGTTAAGCAAAACGTGAGAACACTTTGTGACCCATGAAGCATTGTGCAATTAATAGTAGTAGAAGCACACACTCATAGCACTGTGTGCTAGCACTATTTGAGTACTTTCATACTCTTGAGTCACTTAATTCTGACAATGACCCTGGAAAGTGGATATCTGAACTGTCCTCACTTTACACACAAGGAAATGAGCATGGAGAAATGAGGGGATCTACTGTGTGCAACAGGAGGCAACAGGGCCTGGGGAGATAGCTCAGTAGAATAAGCGCTTGCCTGGCAAGTGCAGGGTCCTGAGTTCAATCCCCAGTACCGCAAAAAAAACCCATTAAAAACCCCACAAAAAACAGGAGGCAGCACACTCATGGAAGAGCAGGGGTTTGATCCCAGGTCATGTGCGTAGGTCTGGGGTGCTCAGTTTTTCAAGGAGCTTGTTTGGTGTGACCAGCAGTTGTATTCTTAGTCATTTCCTTATTCTTATCCCCATCAGGCAATATGGCCACAGGCCCAAACTGTGGCTTTAGGTAGCCCAGAGCTAAGTATCATCTCTGGAACTTCCCAGCTGGCAAGATACTTAGGGTTCTGAGTCCTCAATTTGATCATCAATAAAATAGAAATCAGAAGCCTTATCTTTCAAAGGCTGAGCATAGAAATTAAAGCAATGCATGCGTACTATCCGGTTCACTGTGTAATAAATGGTAAGCATTCTTGTGCTTACAGAGTCTGCGAGTAAAAAGAAATAGAGAAAGGAGGAGGAGGGTGGGACAAGAGACAAAAAGAGGAGGAAGAAGCCTTTGGGAGGGCATTAATCAGAGTGCGTGCGCCTCTGAGACTGTCGGATCACCGCTGGCAAGGTCTTCCGCTAACTGAAATATCTGTTGTGTGGCCATTCGCGCTTGCTCGGGTGTGTTGATTTCTGCAGCTCAGAGCCCATCAACTGCTCATCTCGCCTTCTTTCTGTAAATTCTTCTGGAAATGTGAGCTCTGTGCAGCCTGCTGGGAAGGTGCTGAGCAGGTGCTGAGGCTATAAGCCTGACAGGAGACCAGGCCCAGCCCGACCTGAGCAGGAGCTGAGAGGCCCTGGCCGGCACGGTGGCACGGCACGGTGGCACGGCATGGTGGCATGGCACGGCTCTCGCCTTCGTCCTTCTCCGCCTCATAGCTCCGAGATGGTACCTCCCAAATAAGGCACCGCGCATGGACCTGGCTCAAGCTCTGCTTTCTAGGAAACCAAGGCCGAGTCAAATTTACCAACACAAATGGACAGGAATTACATACAAGCAAACTCTTTATAAACAAACTCTGATGATTTGTAGAGTGACCCCTCAAGGATCCTTCAAGCCCAAATGTAGCAGAGGCTGAAGCTGAGATTATCAGTGAGTCAGGTTCTCAGTGAACCGTCCAGCGTAGATGCAGCACAAAGACAGTTTCCAGTCAGACCCAGAGCCTTCTCTGCTGCAGTGTTTACAAATTAAAACTAAAGGAACTCCATCTTCTCAGGAGTAAGGGCCTCATGTATCTGTCCTCTCCTGAGTCGGGGAACATATTTGCTACCTTCGCCCTCTGCCTGCATAAGACCTTTCTGTGGTTCCTTATCACCTTGAAGACAGGCTGCACTGAAGCCTATGGTTCAGAACCTCCCCTGCCATGACGAGGCCCAACTTCTGCCTCTGGCCTGTCCCTCTTAGTCCCTCATACTTCAGCCAGAACAAACCTTTGCTGTTTCCCACGCCGTCCTCCCAGCCAGAAGTCAGGTCTCAGCCCCCACCGCAGCCTCGCACTCCTCACCGCAGCTGTGGCCCCATCCCAGGCAGCTGGGCATGCCGCTTTGGAAACAGTTACCTTGTGGGCTGTGCTCATCCTAGCCCCAGGGATTCCACAGGTAATCACTTGCTCTCTCTGCTTCCATATCCAACCCGTATGAGCCCCTAGAGCCACCCTCACCCAGTCCCATATGCTCCCCTCATCCTGAAGTTGAAAGAAGGAAGGCAGTCTCCGTGGGGTGGTCCAACGGCTTAGGCCCATTCACTTGAAATTACACTTGCGGTAAGAATCGAGAGGCTGGGGGGAGCCAGATTTCACTTGGCATGACAGTTTCCTGTGCCGCTCACACAGGTTTGCCTGGTGCCGCTCCTGTTACCTTGGTGCTGAGCAGAGAGGCCTAGCTGTTGGGAGAAGCCAGCTTGTGACTCACCCAGGCCCAGAGCCTTCTCGGCAGATCTCCCTGGTTAGAGACACTTCTGCTGTCCTCACATCCACAGCTCCCCAGGCACGATGGGCTCCCAACGGCCCTTGGCATAGGAGGGAGCTGGGACAAGGCCAATAAGAGGTGGCTGGGTCCCAGCAGCCAGGTATACCTACATTACCACTGCACAAGTCCCAGACTTTGGGTCAGTCCATCAGATCCCAGCATCTGTCTTCTTTCAGTGGAGCTGGATGCTCTGTCCAAGAAGACCTCACTCTCAGTAAAGGGCCTCAGAAATAGCAGGCCAACAACTTTTGTCAAAACACAATGTAAGTTATGAAATTTTGGAGTTCAGGAGTCTTTAAAGGAAGGAAATGAACATTTATAAGGTCCTAGTATGTGCAAGGAATTTCTTTAAATTTTATGTATGTATGTATGTATGTATGTATGTATGTATGTATTTGACACAGGGTCTTGCTATACAGTTCGGGCTGGCCTTGTGCTCACTTTTGTAGGCCCCAGGCTAGTCTTGAACTTGCAGGGATCCTCCTGAATGCTGGGATTACAGGCGTGCACAACCTGTCCTGGACCGGTGGGGCTGGCATGGCATGTGGGGCCGAGGATTGAACTTGGGTCCTTGTGCTTGGCAGATAGGTGCTTATTTCTCTGAGGTATCTCTCCAGCCAAAGCACCTTTCTAAAACATCCTTTTTTTGAAAATAAAATCTATGCTAACAAATACGCCTTACATGACAACCTCGTTCCGGCGATGACACTGTGTGCAAGGTGTAATGAAGTAAAAACTTCAGAGGAGGACTCAGCGTAGTGTGTTCTCTGCTCGCTAGACTGTTCCAATTTATCATCATTTTACATGATGGCGCTGAGTCACTGACTTTATTTCACACCTGGTCATGACTCACACCTTAGGAGACACTCTCCGGGCTCTCCAATGGGTCTGATGCCTTCCATCTTCATCATGGCTTTAGGAATAGAAGAGGCACCTCTCCTTCCACAGCAGATGAAGACACTGAGGCTCACAAGATTCAGTACTGGCGCCAAGTCACCTCGTTCCTCTGTGGCTGGGCTGGGGTTCCAAGCATCGCAGGAAGCCCATTCTCCTTCCAAGTTATCTCACTGCCTGAGGGTCCTCAGATCCTATTTGGCTGATGGGAAGATTAATGGCTACAGAGGGGTGATTGGCCGGTCACATCGGGACCGGCGACAGCCTTACACTGAAATCAGCTTCAGCCCTGGCCTCCATGTGCTGCGCTGAAACTGCACTGCAGCGCGCAGGAAGATCTTTCCCCGCCCGCAGTCCTGGTCTCTCTTCGCCATGGTCATCCTGGAGTAGACGAAGTCGAAGCAGCCTCAGCAGCCACTGTCCCTGGACAAGGCTGAGTGCGCCGGCAGGGCAGCACTTTTCCCGTCTTTCAGCAGGAATTTTGTCACTGTGCACATAGTTGCTTCCTCTAGAATTGAAAGCCATGTTGGCTCAAATTAAAGTCAAGATGCTTGTTCGCTGTACCACCCGCATGCCCAGCGGGTCTTAATGGAGTTTCAGGAATGCAATTTATCTTAATTTAGCATGGCTTTGAATCGCCCTGACTCCTTCTCCTCCTTGCCCAGCTCAGAGCTCGCCAGTGGACAGGAGATGCGGGGGGCATTTGATTTGGGCCAGGACTTAAAGTCCTTTTCAAGGTCCCCCAGTGACAGCAGTGGTAGTGGTTGTCAGGTGTTGGTCTCCAGATCCCAGGATCCCCGCAGAGGGGGTATAACAGAGCCCAGCCTCCGCCAGACCTCACTAAGGCAGCCAGCAGATGAAAGGGTTGTAAGGGAAAGCCAGGATTATGGCAAAACGAGACAGCGCCAAGAGTCCTAGATGAAGAGAAGGCGGGGGTGGGGTGGGAGTCATGCTGCAGGATGGAATGTGGTGTGAGGAACAGCCCAGACACCTCATGATCAAAGCCACTGAGAGACAGAAGGATAGAGACAGGGATGGGGGAGGGGGAGGA
>NDGN011298890.1:0-27770 GCA_002564285.1 Tympanoctomys barrerae
GAAGAGAAGAGAAGAGAAGAGAAGAGAAGAGAAGAGAAGAGAAGAGAGGAGAAGAGAAGAGAAAGCTAGCAAGCAAGCAAGGTAGGTAGGTAGGTAGGTATGTAGTAGCTAGCTAGGGATACAGCTCAGCAGCACAGTACCTGCATACCAAGCACAAGGTCCTGAGTTTGATTCGATACCAAAAAGGGGAGAAAAAAATGAAGCTAATGTAGTTTATGTATCTTCCTTCACATGTTTAAGTCACTGGTTACATATTCAAAAGCAATGCCTATTGTGGTATATCTAAGAAAGGAAAAAAAAAATCTATTTCCATTATCCTTCAAAATTTGAATTCAGCTAGTACTCTAAAGCATGACTCTGTAGTTACATGGTGACTCATCAGACATTTCCAAAGAGCCAAACCTGCAGAAACATCTTTAATGATCGTATTTTTCACTCTTTAATAAATCTTTTTAGGCTTAAAAAAAATAGAAAATGGCTAAAAAACAGACCAGGTTTAACAGCTTCTTTGTTTGATTAATGCCAACATTCAACTCTTAACACCAGAAACACAGAATGTGAAGCTCAAACAGAATTCTATACAGATAACTACTGAAGCATACAACAACCTGGTTAGTTTTCCTACATTTAGATGTTTATGCTCACTAGGCCTTTGTAACTTATTCATAGATTTCCCTTAGGAATCCACTACCACACATATCCCTAACAACTGCAAGCTACTTATAAAGACAAGGCTATTTAAATTCAAATATGTCAGTGCTGTACTTCTCAAAACATGTTCCTAAATGCCTGCCAGATGTCCAATTGGTATAGTTTCAGGTAACCACCATTACACTTTTATTTCTAATATAAATTGTAAACTTAAAGAAAACAGGGTGGTGAGGTGGGCTGCAGCTGAAGTCTGCCATTATTTAACTGTATGACTGAAGAAATTTCTCACATACAAAATGAAATAAATTAACACTTCCCAAAGGGTGTTTTAAGGAGCACTAGGTTCTAACAAGTCAGTAGTAGCTATCATATAATTAGGGTGAGGGCTGATGAATTTCTCGATCTTTAATATCACTAAACTTCAGTGTCAACTTCAAAAATGCAAAACAAAGCGCATTCCTCAGAATTTCTAGGCTTTAGGAATCTTCTATTTTCCATTTGAACATTATTATTGAAAGTTTTGAAACTTTACATTCAATTTCAAACTCCTGTTCAATGTGTCTTTGAAAATTAAAAAGCAGATACTGACTCATTTATCTTATTAAAAACAAGTGATTAATCCCATTCATTCTGAGATACCTTGCAATATCATATGGTTCTGAACATGAAACAGATGGCCTCCACGGCATTATGCCCATCTAAAACACTGCAAAATAAAAAAGTTTGAAACTCATTTGATTTGGGTAATGGATCTGTTTTAGAGATTAGTAAACTGCTACATGACACGCTATTTCTTCTAAGTATCCTTTACTCCCAATAAGAGAAAGGGGAAGGTATGCTGAAGACAACTTACTTTTTTAAATTTGGGAATTTCAAAGCACTTCTCAAGCAGTATATTCCTAGCAGCATGTAATTAAGCAAAAGAATGAATCCCTAATGCTTCCACTGTGTGTAACAAATTCATTTTTCTTTTATGTACCACATTTAACATGGCAGTACTAGATGATTACCTGTCTGTAGTCACTCTATATAAACATTTTCTTAAGGAACCCCAGGTGAGAAAGGCTGCACCTAAAATGTCACAAAGACAGAACCACAGGTTTAGAAGGCTGTAGAAAATAGAAAGCCTCCAAATATGTATGTAAGGTTCCCGTTTTGACTTATAGTGGTTAACAAAGGAAAGGTTCTTATTTGGCACTAGAGAATAGGAGTATGGACTACTACACATCTCATCTCTTAATCCTCCCAAGCAGCGTAAGGGTAGATATTACCTCCACATCACTAGTAAGGAATCTGGGTTTAGAAAGGTTAATTCATTTATGAAGATCATACTATGAACAGGTAAAAGAAACAAGATCAGATATCAATTTAGATGTTAACGCTAATACTCATTAAATTCCACTTCACTATACTTCATGCTCATTATTTTATATCTTAATTAAATTAATTTGAACAGAAAAGGGACCATGCAAACAATATACAGATTAACAATTCTGTTTAGTGGTACATGCCTGCCTAGTATGTGTCACGCCTTGAGTTTGATCCCTACTACTGCCAAAAAAAATCGTTACTGCTCCCCCCAAAAAAATAGTAACAGTTAAGCATGATGTAACTTAATTTGTATAATTCAAGAGACCTATCAAGATCTTATGATGCTTCTTTAGAGTACCAGACGAAACTTTTGAAAACTAAAACCATGTCTTTTCTTTGAATCTTTAGTACTTCTGATAAGTATTAGGTACATGACAAGCATTTACTAAACATTTCTGAAATAAACATGTCATCACAATATCAGGAAAAAACAGAAGAACTGTAAAAATCCTTCTAGACTAACAACTGCTTGAACTGCCTTGGGTTGTTTTACTAAAATACTTTCCATGGCTATGTTCACAGATGCAGGCAATGAGTACAGTGCCCAGTGATGGTGAAGTATGCCAGCTCTATAATCAATTTATGATAGATTCAATCTTTCCCCGCTACGCTATTCTCCCTTTTTAATGACCATCTACTCTGTTTCTGTTTCTCTTGTTTTTTTCTCCACTACTCATGTATGGAGACTCAGACTCCTGGTGCTCATGGCATTTAGGTCCGCATTTGGGTCCTATGGTAATAAGTACAAATGTAAGACAAGTTGGTTTTATTAGGCCAACATGCCTACTTGTATAAAAAGCTGTCTTTACACAATTAGATCAATTTCTAATAAGATTACAGATACTCATGGGCTACAAATCTGAGTTCAATTAGAAAGATAACTAAAATTCTGAATAGAGAAAAGAATCCTAAATGAGACTTAGCCTGGTCATCTTTAAAAGGTAATAATTAAACCATTCCCTCCTCTCTGTGGTTGTCTACAGTATTAGGTAGAATATCAATTTTAGGCTAACAAAAGCACAACCAATCAGTACAATGTTCAAAAATATAATCATATAACAAGTAAAAATTACTGGTTTTCAGTGGTTTTAAGATATTTCATGTTTGTGGAAGTGAAAATTATAAACCATGCAAATAAGATACATAGAGCCAATAAAGAAATCTCTTAAGATAATTTTAAAATTCAAAATAATTCAATCAGTTCTTTTAATAGTGTCATAATGTTTATAAATTATGAAAATGAAGGAAAGTGGCTTTACTACAAAAACTCTGAATTAACATTGTCTTGACTGGTACATATCAGCTAAAAGATATCACTGTACAACTCTATAAAATAGATCACAGGTTGGCTGAACCCATGGATACAGAACCCATGAAAAAAGTAGGTACAGGTTTCTTCAATCACTAATATAAAGGAACCAATCCTGAAATATTATTTCACTTGGGTTTATCTTCTTACGAAACATGTCTATGCTTTAATATGTCTTCACTGTTTATAAACCAGAACACTGGATTTATTCCAGTGACCTTTTCTCTGGAACATATCTTGGATTTTCAGTCTTTTGACCCAAAAATGTGATGAAATTCATTTACTGATTACCTATCATTTGAATATTCCTAAAAATAATCCATGCTATTAGTGTGTACTACTAGCTGTAACTGCTAACATTTTGAAATTTTGTTGGTATCTTTTTTAATAAATGTGGAAAAAACCTCAATTAATGGAATAGCTAATTTAATTATTTTAGATAAAGTTTTACCTTCCAGGATAAGAAGCAAATAAACAAGGTAAATCTTATTTTCCAAGTAAACATTAAGTTATTATATTAGCATTTGCTTGTTCCAATAACATATGATGCAAATATAACTGTAACAACTCAAAACTGCAGATGTGAATCATAGACTATGCCAGTATAATACAATTAAAATGAAGTTTCTGTTTTTAAAGGCATTTTAATGAAGTCTGGCTGAATTAAGAGTAAAGTAAGCATCCTAAATATTAGCAGTTTATGGTAAAAATTCACTGGAATCAACAGAAGGCTATTAATCTGACTTACTGAAATGTTCATATCATGAAACTGAGTCTCTGTACTTGTTTTTCTGAAACTGGAGTCTACTGAAGAAAATTTTCCAAAATTTTCCAACTTTATTCTTTAGCAATAAACTTGAAATTTTTAATAATTTGGGATAGAAAAATCTTTTTTTTTTTCTTAATGTATTTGGTTATTACAAGGTCCCACTACGCAGTTCGGACTCAGAGTGATCCTCCTGTTTTCAGCCTCTCCAGCACTAGGACTACAGGTATATGCCACTAAGCCCAGACTCTGGCAGGCTCAGCTCGCCCTGCAGGCAGGACTAGCATGGCATATGGTGGTAGGGATTGAACTGCAGGCTCTGCACTTGCCTATGCAGGCAATTTTGTCGACTGAGCTATCTCATCAGCCCCATAGAAAATGCTTTTTAAATGAAGAAAATAATGAGCACACAATTGAGATTGAAGGAATGCTCATTAGAAGTATCAATCTATAAAATAGATAAAAGGTTGAACCCATGGATGCAGAATCCATGAAAAAAAGCAGGCATTATATCCTTCAATCACTAATGTAAAGAACTCTGAAATATTCACTTGGATTTATTTTCTTATGAAACATATTCAGAACATCTGTTTTGGATTAGATATAAATAAACCCTATGAAAACATTATATTGGTGTACCTTTAGACTTAAAACATGGGGCCGGGGAAATAGCTCAGTTGAATAAGCGCTTGCCTGGCAAGCGCAAGGGCCTGAGTTCAATCCCTGGCTCCGTAAAAAGACAGACTTAAAATGAAGTTGTGGAAAAGATTTCAGGGTAAATCACATTTTCAAGTTGTTGGATCCTTCCCCCCATAAGAAACAAAAGATTACTTTGAGGGAAGAAAAGATAGAGAACTGAACATGGTGCTTTTATAAACTGAGTAACCTTGTTTTAAGAAAGCAACCCTATGCTGAATCATTTTGCAATGGAATTATCCCCTTCATTTATTTCTCTCATTAACAAAAGAGATGTAATTTTCTCTTTCCTGCTTCCTACTCTAATCCAAACTACAGAATCCTCTCCTACTTATCTTCCTTGACTATCAGTCAACAACTATTGAAGGCCAAATACTCCAGATTCAACTTCACTCATTTCTTAACACTCTCTACCTGACGGTAACAAACCTATTCTAATAAATTCCATTATTGCTTTACTGCTGCTCAGATGTTCATTTCCCATTTTTATCAACGTAATCTTGTCAGAAACTATCCTTACCCCATAACTTCTAGAAGTTCAGGTAATACTTTTGGAATCTCCAAAAGTGAATTCTATTTATGTGATCCATGCCTAAGAAACATCAAAGAATTCACTTTTCTGAATTTTTCTTTCATATATAAACCAAAAGTCACATATTTCAAGGTTTCCCATTTTAAATTTGGTTCTTTGATTTCCTATTTCATGTTGCATAAATTGTCACTTGCTATCATTCCATTTCCTCACGTACAGATCTTACACCCTAAAAAGAAAAAAATCATGTTTGATTACACTTTTGCTTATACTAATACTAAATGTAATGATTTATGACTATAGCTAGTACTTCATAAATATGACCTTTGACATGCAAATGAACTGGTGAGAGAATGTCACGTAACAGCATCATATATCTAGAAAGACTTCAATCTTGGCACTATCAAAACAATTGTGTGCCTTATGGCAACAGGCTGGCAAAGCATTTGGTTTTGCTTCTGTACCCATCCCCATATATTTAAATTTTACCTATTTGACATACATTTTAGACATACTACTGCTTACAGTGGTAAACTATACATGTAAGGTCACTGCTCTCATGAAATTTATATTCTTGAATATAAAAGTACAAGCATCATCCCTAACCAAATTACAAGATATTCACAAAACTATTTTTTGAGGAAGTAAGAAATATCTGCATGCTACAGGTTGAATATGGTCTGTTCCCTCTGGAACTCATGTTAAAATATTCAACTACCATTGTGGTAGTGGTGGTAAGTAGGACCTTTATGAAGTGATTAAGAGGATTAAAATGGATTAATGCATCTCTCAGGAAAGGGCTACAATGAGAATGGGTTATGATGTTAAATTGTCCTTGCCACTCTTCACCTCTTCCTCTTGTACCTGCTTGGCTGTCCATTATTTTACCTCGAGTTAAAAGTAGAACCAGGCCCTCAACAGACATGGCTGCTGATTTTGGATCTCTCAGCCACCAGAACTAAAATAAACCTTGTCTCCATAAATTACCCAGTCTTAGGTATTCTATTAGTAACAGGAAGTAGACTAAGCCACTGCTGTTCCCTATTGCCTCCCAGTGCACTTAAATTGACTTAAGGAAGCAAAAAGAACATCCTGGTTTGATCATCTGCTACAGAGGCAATAGAGCAGTGATGATTAGTACAAACTCTAAAATCAGACTGCCTGGATTTAAATCCCAGTTCCCACTTATTAGCTATGTGACCCTGAAAAAGATACCTAATCTGTGTTCTCAATTTTCTCACATGTAAAATGAGGATAATGATGGTAATTTTAATTCATAAAGATGCTCAGAATTAAATCAGTTAATATAGGTAACATGCTTAGAACACATAGCGTAAGTGCTTTGATTTTCAACTATTCCTACTTATCACTACCACTATTATTACTAAACTGTTATAGAGTTCATAAAAAATGTAAAATCACATAACATTAGGTAGGTGATAATTAAAGACTAAATAGATGAACCTAAATCTCCATTTCTTCCACTGTGAAACGAATGGAATCTCATCAACTTAAGATTGCTGGGACTCAATCCCAAAAAATTAATACTGAAATAGTTTTATTACTATCAGTATTAAAAATACATCATAGCCATATGATAAGGAAAACTTAATGCAGATATTTTTTAAACTATGTTTATATTTCTAAAACACTCCTAATCAATATGCCATTTTGTTACAATATAAATACACACTAATAAAGTCTAACCACCAAAGAAACTATAAAACTAGGTGAGCTGGGAGAAAAGTCAGACCAATATTGAACAATTTTATAAATCCATCTATCTATACTTCACTAAAGAATATGCAAACATCTACACAGGATATCAGGAGTTTCCCAACCTGAATAGTCAGCTGGTATTAAAAAATAATTTGAATGGCCTAGAAAAATAAGAGAAGTACTTCATCTGTCTTTCCCTCACAAAATTTAGAGGAAATTTTATGGGTTTCATAGATAAGGAAGGGTAAGATCATGTACCATGATCTAAAATTAATCCTTAATAAAAAAATCAAGCCACAGTAAATCTTCCCAATCAATACAAACATAATTTTATGTGAGGCATCTAGATTTGACATCAATATAAACAGAATGGCTCAGAGACTCTCAGAACCCCTGATAATCACTACCTGACATCATTCATTTTCCCTTCAGCTCTTACTTATTCCAACTTTAAAACTGAAAACCTAGCTGGATGTGGTGGCACAGACCTATAATTCCAGCTAAATGAGAGGATCACATGTTCAAGGCCAGCTTGGGCAATTAATGGAAGGCCTGTGTCAAAATAAAAAATCAAAAGAGATGTAGATGTACCTCAATGTAGAGTGTCTCTCTAGCATGTAGGGGACCCTGGGTTCAATCTGCAGTACCACCAAAATAAATAAACAAACAAACTGAAGGCCTCATTTTTTTTTTACTTTAGAACCTATACATAATCAATAAAGATTACTGCTAACTCTGATTGCCAAACCTTTTCAATGATTCCTGTCCCTCTGTATAATCTCCAATTTACTTCATAAGTAGATCACAGAAACTTTAAATAAGTAATTATTCAGTTTACTAAATTAGTTAAGGAAAAACGTATAATACAAACAAGTAACATTTTACAACTTAAATTTTATATTCTTAACAGCTGAAACTGCAAAAAGAGGCTTCTAAAGATAATACTTAAGAAATTTAAGAATCATTGAAGAAACATGTGATGGCACACGCCTATAATCCCTGCAAAAGGATCACTGCTAGTTTGAGGCTAACCTGAGCTACAAAGTAAGTTCAAGACCTGCTTAAACTGCCCAAAGAAACCCTGTCTCAAAAAGACAAAAGAATCATTTAATGTGAATATCTACACCAACTAAAAGCAAAAAAAAAAAAAAAAAAGTGCTAATTCCAGTTTTGAAATGAGAATTGTTTCATTCAAGTTGGAGAATTTTTACTGGCATAAGTAAATACAAAATAAACATAAAATAAAATGCTTATCATATTGTTTTGGCTTACGAACACAACAAAAAGTAAAACGATAATTATTATGTGACCATTTATAAAACTTATTCAACTTTCACATACATCAAAATGTTTTTAAAGGACATTTCCTTTTTTGTGCCAATATTAACAATATACTTTTTTCATTCAGCAGAGTATCTACTAACTGTTAAGTTCTGAAACAGGTTCTCGATATATAATAGCACACCAAACATCCTGAAGCTTAAAATCATCAAGAATCACAATACACACGCACGCACGCGCGCGCACACACACACACACACACACACCCAAACCAAAAATTTTTTTTTAAAAACTAAGTAAAACTTGTAGTAAGCATTATAGAAGAAAGCAAGGCCATTTCTGTCATTATTGCCAAAGAACCTAAGTTTAGATTGGTATATCAGAAACCTTTTAAAAGAGACAGTTTAAGGAAGAATGAAGGGAGGTGAATAATGAATATTCAGACTAAAGAACATGAGCAAAGGCCTTGAAGGAGGAATGGCCAGGTGCGAGACATGTCAAGTTCAATTAGACCATAGAAACTACAAGACAGTAGCATGATACAAGGCCAGGAGTAAGGAACAACTGCAAGTACTTTAAAATAAATGGGAGGCCTTTAAAGTGATTTGCCCAAGTGAGTGACGTAAACAAATTTTCACTTTTGAGAATATTATTCTGATCATAACATACAATACTTAAGACAGTTTGTGCACTATGCTCAGTGAAGTAGCTACTTGCATACAATACTTTAAAGGAGAGCTGTTGTTACGTTAGACTAGAGCTGGGGGTGAGGGGGTAAATCTAAGATGAATTTGAGGTAATGGTCAAATGCTGATGATGAGGAAAAGAAGCTATAAAAAATGACTCAGGTTTCTAAAGAGAAGAACTGAAGTTTCTCAAAATAATAATGAAAGAGGAAAATTTGAGGGGTCAGATATCAAGGGTAAAATTTACTACCTATGGAAATTGAGAAGACTTAAGAATGTAAAGTCCCTTGTAAACTGAAAGCTAAGAAGAAAATGTAGAATTGGAGGTTTGCATTCAGGACTAGAGACATGCATTCAGAACCTTATGCCATATGGAACATCTTTAAAGCCTTGGGAAGACAGACAAGGTATTAAGTGAGAAAAAAAGATTCAAAAATCTGAAGAAACTGAGTCTCACAGAAGAACCTGAAAGATGCCATACACCTATAATCCCAACACTTGGAAAGCTGAGGCAGGGATTGCTGTGAGTTCCAGGCCAGCCTGGGCTCTAACAGTGAGTTCAAAGCCAGCCTGAAATCCATAGTGAAACCCTTGTCTCAAAAAAATAAAAAATTTTTAAAAAGTCCAGAAAGGTGGGTAGAAAACAAAAGGAAGAGTATTAGAGGAAAAAAAAAAAGTGTTTCAAGTGAAACGCCAAGATCAACTATGCCTCAGGACTGATGAAAAGTCAAGTAAGAGCTCTTGGACAAATCCGTAAAAAACAAATTGAGATGGGAGAGGGGCACTCAAATACACGTGAGACAAGGAAACATTTTGAACTGTAATCTAAAATTATTGTATAATTCTTTTTATGTGAAGATGTGTTAAAACTTCTGCCATCCTATATAGCTTTCTTTAATTAGCCAAGTATATTTCATCATGACACATTCAACCTTAACAGCAGTGACATGGCAGAAAAAAAATCAACCAAGGATCTGATATTACAATACATACACAGATCATCCTTTGCAGTGTCATATTTTTACATTAAAACTTTCTAAACAAGAAATAACACCATAATTTTAAACCCAAAGGTAAAATGACTAAATGAAATTAGTAGAAAATTTAAAAAGACTTCCTAAAAAGATGTTTTCAATACAAATTTCAAAATAAATGCAAGTCCAAATTAACTCAACATCCAGATGTCTACTGTGTTCCAGGTGTCCACTGTGATGACTTTACCTACTTTTTTCTACGCAAGAGCTTATAAAGAATTCTAACATTACATGGAAATTCCATCATTTATACTGAAACAGAAAGCAATCAATTAAGCCTTTTATTTTTATTTAACTTTTGCTAAAATTCTAATATCCAAGAATTCGTGATACATATTCAACTGGGAAAGGCTTTGAATCCAAGCTTGGCTTTCCCACCATACATGCTACCTCTGTAAAAATTCAGTAGTTTCAGTTTACATACAAAATAGAACAAACTTAATTTACAAGGTTGAGTGGTTAAACATGATAAAATATTAAATCACTTCCCTTTTTTCAACACTTCTACAAATTATATACTATTCTTCTTGCCAATAGATATAAGCCAAACAATCCCATTCTTAAAATTTATGTTCAGGTCTTATGGTATCTTGGAGCAACAACTTCATTAAAATTAGCATCATTCTTTACATCTAATAGTGCAGTATTGTTGAGATAGTGGTGTAACAATAATTAGAATATACATCTAGTTTTATTTCTTCCCTAAAAGCCCCACTGAAATGACATAAAAGGAATTTTTCAAGATATAAAACTATAAACCTATAAGAAATTCAGAGGTAAAAAGGCAAGAGCAACAAAAATTTGGAAGTTGGAAAGCAGATGGTTGAGGGATGACTTAGCAAGCAGAATAAGATCAAGTCTTTAGCAAACAGTGGAAAACGTAAGAACTAATCCAATTTCAACTATAAAATCCCTCAAAGGTTCAGGAAATTGGCAATACCACAACTGTATGAGGTCAGGTATGGGGGGGGGTCCTAAAATAAGGAAGATTGTAACCAGCTCCATGGATTCCAACTGCCTCTCCCATGTTTGATATCTGAAGGAGGTAAAACACAACATCTCAGGAAACTAATCGTGCACAAAAGGTAGGAGAGCACACTGAAAACAATGCTGAAGAAATGTATTTGGGGACATTTACACTCCCAAGACCTTTCACTCTATTTCCCTCACTACTCCAGCACCCCTCAAGTATGCTGGTAGAAAAGCCTTCACTTCCAGGCAAGAAATTAAAAAGTCATCTTACTACAGACAGACAGATATTCATATAGTCAAAGAACTACTAATGTTATTAAACTAGAATGACACAAGATTAAAAAGGAACAAAGAATAAGGAAAAAAGCTCTTGGAAACTAAATATATGATAAGGAAAATGAAAATTTAATAGAAATACAGCACAGAAAAAGATGGTAATGGTTGAAATACAGAAAATCAAAACACCAGACAAGATCCATTATCAAATAAGAGGAATCTGAGAAAGAAAACAGAAATACATAAGCAACAACCTCATTTAAGAAAAAGTACCAGAGACTAATGGAATAGCTCTGTGGAAGAACACTTCCCTAGTATTGCAAAAGACTGTGTACTTAATCACTACAAGTAAAAAATAAAGTTATATTATATGATTTCAATGTGGCTAGTGAAGCCTAAGTGCATTTTCTAAAAAGTTGCCAAATTAAAAATGTTTTCAAGCTGAAAAGGCACACACCAAGTACTCAGTGCCATAAATGAAAACAGACCCACAAAAAGGCCCACCATTGTAAAATTTCAGAACACACAAAGAGGGAAAAACAACACACAGAGATCACATACAACATACAAGAAATCACGTATTGTACGAAAATGGCTGCAGACTACGCAAAAGCGGTATGGATGCTAGAAAGCAATATGAAAAATTATAAGAAAACACATTTTCTCACCTGTTACTCGTTACCTAGCCAGAGACTCAAAGAAGCATAAAAGTCAACTCAAGCCATTTTAAAATGCCAAATAAATCAAGAAAAAAGACAACAATGGTCTCTGGAAACTGGAGATTCAAAACCTAAGAAAGTGAAAGGAATCCCAGGAAAATGGTTGTGTACCAAGAGGCAAAGGCAATCAGTCCAAAATGCAAGTCAAAGGTATATGACAAAGACTTCTGGAAGACAAAATTGGAAACAATACTTGCTAGTATTGGAAGCTAATGAAATGCAGACTTAGTGATTAATATAAAGAAAATTAAAGAGGGGAGAGGGAGACCTTCAAACACATCACTCCACATGAGACTTGCTAATCAGCTCCTTAGTCCTCTTTAAACATTTAAGTACAAACACACAATCGTGAATTACCAGACATCTGAGGAAAGGCTTTATCAAAAAGTGTAGGGCCCAAAAATAAAAAAATAAGGAGCTATGAAGGAAGAAAGGCAACTGGAAAAACAAACTATACTGATAAATAAAAACTTGAAAGAAGAGAATCCACCAACATTTCTATACAGTAGATAGCTAAGGTTAGGGTGGGAGGCAGCCACAGGAGATTGTACTGCATGGAGAAAAGATAATGATCTTTTATAAGAATATGAAATAAGTAGGAGTAAACTGTTAACGAGGATGACCAGATAGGTAAATTTTATTTTCTAAGTAAGAAGTTAATGAAGCAAAAACAAAACAAGAAATTACTTAAACACTTAGGGCATAATTTTTTTTTGGGGGGGGGAGGAGAGGAGTCAAACTCAGAACTTCTCACTTACCATGCAAGCACTGTGCTGCTGAGCTATATCCCTGGCCCTCAGGGCATAATGAATTAAACAACGTTCTACGGGTATTCCAAATTAATTCTATCAAGTTTATGGCGCATACTATTATTACCAGCTTTTAAAATGAGAAAACTGAGGCACAGAAGGATTATATAGCCCAAAGTTAATAAAACTAGCAAATGACAGGAAAGATCAAACCTAAGGAATTTAATCCAGTCTGTGCTAATCATCAAACTATGTTGTAGATCTCAGAGCAACTCAAGCATGTTAAAGTGGAAGGAAGTGTAACAATAAGCATTTGAAAGCAGTGAAAGCACTTCCAGGAAAGAAAGCCTACGAAAGAGGACAGCATATTTATTTATGTATTTATGTAGGATAACCATGTAAACTACTAATTTCTTTAAATTGTAGTTACATTTCAAATAAAAACTTTTAAGTTATAATTTGCTATTTTATAGTTAACTGATCCTACCAGTCTTAAGAAGCAGGCAAAAGGAGTATTGCTATTTTACAGGTTAAAAAAAAAACTGCATTCCTCTTTGATGAATATTTGAGGACCTTCCATAAAACAGGCATTGTATTTAGAAGAGAGTCAGTCACCAATTTGTCTCAAGGAACAATGAAGAGATTAGGAAATTCATTTTATTGATTCATTTTTAATCTACTGCATAAATTATAAAATCCTGTAATCTCTAACAGCTCTGTGAAGACGAAAAATAACAAAGTTTAAACCACAACAGAAAAGGTAGAGAAATGTCTGTCATTAATTTCTTTAAAAAATATTTAGTCCTTACCCTTGAAGAATTCCTAGTCTTGTGGGAAAGACTGGTAAACATAATTACAATCAAATACAATGTGCTTTAAGCAGTGCTAAGGCAGCAGAAAATTAAGGGGCTAGTAAATATTTCCTGAAGAAAGAAAATCCTTTGGAGGGAACGTCTACATTGAGTCTTGAAGGGTTAATGTAAGTTTGACAATTTCACATCAAAATCCTCCCATTGTTGTAAAGTTCATATTAAAGATTAAAACAACAAGACCTTTTAATAAAAATGATTTTTTGAAAGCAAGTTATACAACCTTAATCCTTTGAGCCAGGTTTCTTACCTTTACTAACTACCACAGCCAACAGAAAGCTTTCCATGTCTGATAAACAGAAAATCTAGAGGCCGAGGAGATAGCTCACTGGAATTAGTGCTTGACTGGCAAGTGCAAGGTCCTGAGTTCAATCCCTGTTACCACCCCCCCCCAAAAAAATGAAAGAAAATCTAAAGTGCTAAAACATCACAAAAGATGATTAAATAATCGCCCTCATTCACCAAAAATTGATAGTTGACATAGTTCCTGTGTCTTACCACTGTAATGATAAATGTACCCCTTCTCTAGCAAGAGATTAATGTGACCAAGTCTAGAAGGTAGCAAGTGACACAGAAGCTAAAAAAGAAGTAAAATAATTGAATGTATCACTTTTTCCTCAAGAGAAACATTTCTTTTTCCAAAACATATACACGTTAGTGATCATTTCTGATCTTACAGGTACTTTAGGGGTGAAACATTTTGATGTCAAACAATTTGAAGAATACTGTTCAAACAAAAATTTTCTGATTTTGATTATTCAGTTTGATGTCAACTAACAAAGGTACATTCTGAAAACAGGCTACTTTAGATCAAAATACTTTAGACCAATTTCTTGTCCCTTTCTAGAATTTCAAACCTTTTCATATATTTTGGCCCTAATTATTCTTTCACTCAACTACTACCTAGAAAATAATTTTATGTTAATATCTTTAATGAGGAAAAATTATTTTCCTTCAGTTAAAACCTTAGTTGTAAGTATAATTTTCTGACAGAACTGTGTGAAACAGCTACTTTTGGAATGCCCTACCATATCTACATCAATAGAAGAAAAAAAAAGGGGGCATCACACACCAGGAAACTACGGATGGTAATTAACAAAATCAGCAAGGTTTTCTTTCAATGTGTGGGCTCCATTTGTTTGAACTTGTCTTTCATTTTTCTAAATTCAGTACTTATATAAACTAGTTTTTATACAAATTTCACTCAGTTCACACCCTTTTGATAAGGCAAAACAATAATTATAATCAAATTATTAAGGAAGCTACCTTTTAGAAGTCTACCTTTAAAGAACAGTTTTGTAGAAAGATATAGAAAAGACATCTGCTTATATTTTAATTATATGCCCATTAGAAAAATAATGAACTTAGAAGACAAATGTTTCAATTAACAATGCCCTTCCTTTTACCTTTAAAAAAAATTGGCCTTTGTTTTCTTTTTCTAAAATTGTTTTCCAGTAAACTCTTTTCCAAAGCAAAATCCACAAATAAATGTATAGAATATAAATGTTTCAGCTAGTTTAATCAAATTTCAATCCCAAAAATCTTAAACTAATACTAAAATAATTGAGTATCTTCCATACTTATTCAAAATTTCAGTGAAAATGAAGTCTTTTTAATAACTTCTATATTTTTATCAAGGCTAGTCATAGACTGGCAGATTTGTAAAAAGAACGTTCCTTTTAAAAAAATCAATCAACTAAGTCCTAAAGCTACATAGCAAACAAACTAAGACTTCACAACTTTTCTAGCCAGTCATCTTCAAAGATGCAAATTGAGTCAATAAGTGTGATTCATACATCACTTGCAATCTGAAAAAAATGCTGCTGTAATAATGTATTTCAGGCTATAGGAGGGTTGGGGGAGCGAACAGGTAGAGTAGATTAGCAGACAATCTTATTTTCATGCCTGTATAAATTCAACAGTCCAAGGCTTTCTTTACTCTAAAATGGCTACCACCTTCACGTACGATGCAAAAGAAAAAACATACAGCACTGTACTATCAAAGACAAATCTAGTTACCCTGACCGTGTATGACCAACCACCCCCAAAAAAGTTTAAACAGTCCCATTCCTTTTCTGTTAAGATAAAGTAACATACATGAAGTCTACAAAGGCTGGTGAACTTCATTATAGTCAACTTATACAGCCCAGATTAGGTCATTTTTCCTTCTGTGTTTGAGTAGGAAAAGGAGGTAACATCTTTCACAGCCTAAGATGAAATACACTATAACTGAAAAATAATTATCTATACAGAAGAACAAATGCAGGAACTGCAGCCCTCCAAGAGATGGTCACAATGATTTTAGTAACTGTATAGAAAAGATTAACTATTTTGAGGGTCGGCAAAATTTAATTCTTTTCATACCTAATCTTCCAAAAAGCATTTTATAAACAAAAATCACTTGGTGCCTCTAAACCTAGTTTTAGTATTAATATATATTAACTGACTTGACAATTATTTATGTATTATATTTCCTATCCACTCTGAAATTCCTTAACACTCCTCTGTAAAAATTACCATGAATATACAGTAGAGTTACAAAATAAATAACACTCTAGACTAGTTATAAATGTATATATTGCTAATAAACTTCAACTCTGAACGTCTGCATAAATAGGCCATGATCTTACCTCTCATCCTCGCCATCCACCAAGGGTGTTGTCAGCGGTAGCACCTTCAACGGGAAAAGAGAAGCAGAGGCTGCTAGGCTGCTGCTACTCCCATCTGAAACTGCTGACATTCCCCCACTGTCACCACTGATAGTCTGAGGTAAGCCAACTAAGGAGGGCTCCACTGGGCGCCTGGCATCTTCAATTTGGCTTCCAATTGCCTGAGCTAATGATTGTGCAGAGAACTGAGTAGAACTTAGTGGTAACTGTTGTGCCAATGGCAAATTTATATTAGTCGCTATCAAGGGAGGTTGACTAACACTTTGAACCAAATTATCATTTTGAGTGGCAGGGGGTTGTGCTATATTCTGTGGTGGAACCAAGTTTGTTGGGGCAGAAGGCATTCCAGAAGGACCAGTTGAACTAACCTGGTTTGTAACAGGAATACTACTAGCAGAGGGTAAAGGACTAACTGCGGGCAACTGCTGCGAAACAACTTGAACTACTGGTTCTACTCCTTGTGGCTGGGGAGGCACAGTTAACAGGGTACTCTGGGGTGCAGTAACCAATTGTGGAGGAAGGCTTGAAGTACTAGTTTGAACTCCCTGATGAATAAGCCCAGTTTGAGCAGGTGGAACTACTTGTGAAGATGGAGGAGCACCTTGCTGAATAACTGAAGGTGTAGCTTGGGTAGAGGGCTGCTGCACTGCAGTAGGTATGTTTCCTTGTTGACCAACAGTTGCAACTTGACCGCTAATAGGTACAGCAGACATCGCTGTTTGAGCCTGGCCAACAGGCTGGCCAGATAACCCTTGTGCTTGAACTGCTGTGGACTGCATTGGCAGCTGGATCCCCTGTGGCTGAGCTACAGGAATCACTGATGTTCCTGTTCCTGCAGAACTGGACTGCCCAGAGGATATTGCTGTTTGCAGAAGTGACTGCTGTTGTACATACTCTGAAGGAGGATTTTGAGTCACTGATTGACCATGGCCTGGGGCCATCTGTGTAGAAACCATTGGTTGCTGTTGTCCATACTGTAACTGCTGGGGTGCTGCCCCCGGAAGGGGAGTTTGCACTGGAGGAGCTGTCTGTGAATACGGCAGTTGGGGCTGAGCCAAACTGGAAATGGAAGGCTGCTGACCTAAAGCTGAAGTGACACCAACCACATTTATAGGTGATGGCTGGATACTAGTTGCAGCATTGACAGTGGCTTGCAGAGGTACTGGTTGAAGACTTTGTTTTTGCTGATAGCCTAGTTCTTGAGACTGTAAGTGTACTTGTGACATCTGTGACTGAGAAATACTCTGTGGCATATTAACTGCTGAAATACTCTGTGGACCACTGCTACTGAAATCCATCTGTTGAAGGGCCACACCTTGAAGAACTGGAGGCGGCTGCTGCACCACAGTAGGGACTCCCATCTCTCCACTTCCCACACTCTCTGTGTAGTGACTCAGTGTGCTGACACTACTGCTCACTGAACTCCCACTAGTGCTCTCCCTCTCAGAAGTCAATTCTGTCAGGTTTTGTTTTACAGTCTCCACCACTTTATTTGTCACACCTTCTGTAGCAGAGACAGCATTTTCTTTTTCATAGAACTCAGTGCAAGTCCATCTACCTTTTTTAAATGGTTCAGAAGTAGAATCTAATTTCACAACTCTGAACCTTGACGTATTAACTGTTGGTTGTTGCTGCTGACTTGAAATCAATCCCACATTCGTCACCACAGTTGCATTAGGGACACTGTTAACAGCAGAGGAAGAAACAGTACCATTGCCCATACCACTCAAGATATTCACAGTAACACCACTGGTAGCTCCAGGCCCAGCACTTACAGTAGCAGCGCTGGGAATATTGCTTGTACTTATATTAGCATTACCAAGTATGCTGCTTGTCACATTAGGACTGAAACTACTCACAGAAGCAACATTAACATTATTCACTGTACTAGTGCCAGTACCAGAATTTATACCTACACTGCCTGTTGTACTTGGAGCCCGGATACTAGTCATTACAGATGCAGGTGAGCCACTCGATGATACAGCAGAAGTTGGTGTCACTGAAATAACACCCTCAGAGCTTCCAGACGTAGAGAGTTTTCTGGATACAGGGCTCACAGGTGACCCTCCAGGAACAGATGCACTGGCCACAGCAACGTGGGATGGATGGTGGTGCCCATGGTGAAGGTGGTGCCCATGATGCATATGATGGTGATGATGCAGGTGGTGTGGATGAGCACTGCCATTGATCACAACATTTTGCTGTGGAAGATGAGGCAAATGAGGCTGAGGAAGGTGAGGCTGGTTAGGAGAGACTGCTCCAGGTGTCTCTGCTTCCTGAAAGTTATTCAGAGTCTCTTCTGAGGAACTGCGCTCAGGCTCCCCTAAGTCAGTAGCCCTGGAAAGTGACACATCAAGGATCTCCGAAGAAGAGAGATCTTCTGTGTGAGATTCATCTAGATCATCATAGCTCTCAGTGTCCTCTGCTATACTGTTGTTTGAGCTGATACTGGCAGAGATCTGAGCCGGAGTAACGCTAGTTATCTGAAAGCCACTTTTCTTTTTCATCTGAGTTCCGCCTGGCGCAAGGGGCTGTGCCTGCAGCTGAGCCTGAGAAAGGAGGTTCAGGCTTTGTGGAGGCGGAGGCTGTGGTCCCGACACGGAAGATGCTGCAGGACTCGCCGGCTGGAGCAGCGATGGAGGCGGAAAATCATCAGAAGATGTAGCAGTACTACCAACACCGGTACCTGCTGCACTGAGCGCTGAGGCGCTGCCACTACCGCTGCCCCTCCGAGGGAACATAGTCGGGTGCGCCATCTTCCTAGCACTAAAGTCTGCAGCGGTGGCGGCCGTGGCGGTGGACTCAGGCGGCTGGTGCATTGTGTCGGGTACCGGGGGGCGGAGGAGGCGAGCGCAATTTCCTTCTACACCGTAATCTTTGTATTCGAGACGTTCGAGAGGAAAACGACCTGACGCTCCTCCCGGCGCGAGTCCTCCTCCTCAGCCTAAGGCACCGGCCGCTGCTGCTTTCGAGGGCGAGCTTCGGGAAGGGAGGATG
Source organism: Tympanoctomys barrerae (assembly GCA_002564285.1). Lineage (NCBI taxonomy): Eukaryota > Metazoa > Chordata > Mammalia > Rodentia > Octodontidae > Tympanoctomys > Tympanoctomys barrerae. The sequence continues at coordinate 19,297 of NDGN011298890.1, forward strand.
AACGAGGGTGAACAAGGAGGCCGGAGACCAGAAGGGGGGACCCCTTCAGTCCTCCGCCATTCACTTTCTCCGCTAGTCTCACACCCCCCTTTATATTCCGCTTCACGTGGGGTGCGGGGCACAACGGGTGGGAAGGGGAGGGTGCGGGGAGGGGAGGGCAGGGCAGAGGAGGAAAAGCGAGAAATGCCCACCTTCTTTGGCCAACTCCGGAGCCACCTCAGCCCCCTCCTCCCGCCGCGGCGGCGGCCGCTGCAAAGCCCTCCCGGTCGCTCTGCACCGAGGCGGCGCGGAACGAACGTCGCCTTGCTCTCGCCACCCCCGGCCGCGGCCGCCGGCGAGCCCGAGCTCAGTGTCGCTCAACCCTCCCCCGCCGGGCCCTCCCCCTGAGCCCCGCGGACCCTCTCAAACCCCCTGGGCTCGCGGCGGCTGCTCCGGGAGGAAACGCTGACCGCTGCTGGGGTCGGAGCGGGGCGGCGGCGGCGGAGCGCCCGGTACGGAGAAACCAGCGACGAGGCACGGGCGGGCGCGCAGAGATGCCCGGTCCTCGCGGAGCACGGCCGGGGCGCGGCGGCGGCGGTGGCAGCGGGAGCCCAGGGACCGCTCCATCACTGGCAGCCATGGAGCCCGAGCATTTTCCTCCCTCGGGGCAAGCGCTGGGCTCGGCACGCGTCTTCGGGGAGGAAGGGCCGGCGCCTGTGCCTCCCCGGAGGGCGGCGGAACGTGCACGGGAGCTGGGGCTGCGAGCCTCTCCCGTCCTCTTCCTCGGCGGGCGGCTCTTCACCCCACTGCTCCCGCGGCGGCCCGGACGGGAGGAGGCTGCGGGCGGCGGCGGCGGCGGCGACTCCTCTCACGGCGGCGCTGGTGGCCAGACGGGCTGGTGTGGCGACTGCAGGCGATGCCGTTCAAAGGATCGAGAGGTGGGGTTGGTCGGTGTCTGCACACGGGGCGGGGGAGTGGGTGGGTACGAGGGAGGGCTTCAGGCGGAGAGGGGCTGTGGTGGTTGTTACTAGTGCTCTTCTCCGTCTCCACTGTAGCCCCCGGTCTCTCGCGGCATCGAGAGAGGAGGGACCAGAGCCCGGGTTCAGTAGGAGGAGGGGCGACCGCCAGCTAGAGGAGGTGGAGGAGGCGGTGGCGGCGGGGGCAGCGGCAGCGGCAGCGACGGGGGTGGGGGCAGGCCAAAGAGAAGAGGGAAGATGGCGTCTGCGCATGCGCCCTGGCGCTGCAGACGTAGAGCCGGGTCTGGCGGGGAAAGAGGCGGCGGGTGTTCGGACCTTGCCGAGCACTGAGGCTCTCAACGGAAATTGCCGAAGGCTAGCGGAGGCCCCGAAGCCTGGGGCAGTGGGGGTGGGGAATCTTGCCGAGGCAGCGAATCCCAGTCGAGCCCAGCGAGTCTGCCCGGTGGGGGTGGGGCAGGGTGCGGGCCGCGGCCGCGCGCGCGGTTAGGTGTGTCCGCTCCTTTCTCACGCGCAGCCGGCGCGCGGGCTCGAGGCCGGGGGGGTGAGGGGGATGGGGCGAGAACAGAGGGCCCGCCGAGGCTGCGGGACGCGGGAGTAGGGGGCTGTGCGCCCTGGGTGGTGCCCGCCGCCCGCCGAATGGGTAACTAGGCTTTTCTCCGCAGCAACAGCATCACGAGTTTCAGTTCCCAGGAGCCCGCCGCCACTGCCACATGAGTCAGGCGTTTTGTGCGGCTCGCGGCGCAGCCCTGCGCCCTGCGCCGCACCTGGGCTCGCCCGGGGCCGCGCCTATCTCCCCCCTTCGGGCCCAAAGCCTGTGCGGGGCGTGGAGGCCCGGGACGGCCCGCGCTCAGTGTCGCCTTTTGTGCAGTGCTGTATGGCTGCCATGTGGCCCCCTCGCTCTCGAGGAGGAGCGAGGACAGGGCTGTGGGGTGAGGACTGTAAACTCTGGGGTAGGCTGTGCTCTAAAAGGAAGTGGTTCCAGTCCATCCTTACCTGGAGGGAGAAAGCCAGCCAGCCCGGGAGCCGGCTGACCTCCACAGGTAGAGCTTAGGGCCGGCTGCGGAGCCTGCGTGCCGAGCTGTGGTCCCTAGAGGTTTGACTGAAGAGGCCAGATGGCAGGTCCTAAGGACACTGTAAGTGAGGTGGTGAGGAGAGTGCCTTTTAGGGCTAACAGTGCAAAAGGGCCATCTGAAATTCCAGTTTGAAACAGAAACAGTTTTATGGTTTTTTTTACGTTTTATGATTCTAAGCGTAATTCTACAGAAGCACTGTTATGTTTGATTGGAGGCAATTTATAGGAAGCAGCTTGCCTGACTTTACATGTCAAAACCTAGCTCTAAACATTCCCTTGCTACTCACAGCAAAAATACTTCCCAGCAGGAATTAAAAAAAAAAAAAAAAGTTTTTAAAAACTAGAGAAAATTTTTTTATTTAATTTGACATCTGAATTTCAGAAATTTGTCCTCCCCTCTCACCCTTCTCCCTCTTCTCTTTTTCTCACATAGACATCACCAAAATATATATACCCCTCAATACATGAGCAATACTGACTGCTTAAAAAAAAAAATACTGACTGCTTATAGGTAGAACTCTGATGCAAGAAATATTTAAACCTATTTTGGAGGTTAAGTTGTAAAGTTTTAATAGGCTTCTAGTTCAACATGTTAACTTTCAATTTTCTCTGAGCTTTCCTCCTCATTTCATCCTTCAAAAAGGTGAAAAAGTCACTGTTCAATTACTATAAAACAAATAGTCTCTTGACATCCTTGTCTAGCCTGTTTAAAAACTGATTCGTATTGCTTTATTTGTAGTATCCTCCCCCAGCTAAAAAGACTTTTTTTTTCCTTTGAAGTGCTAGTGTGGGACCCTGCTAAGTATATAACATAAACTCACAAATAAGAAAATGATATTGAAAGTTAAAAACTCAATATGCGAAATGAGTACCAGTTTTATTACAGTATTGTTAATATGAGAATGGCTGTGTTTTCAGATAAGTATGGCCATTTGTATGTTTTACAAAGTCATGTTTTAATTCTCCAGTAGCTTTTGTTGCAAGTGGTATACTTGATTAATGACTACTATCCATTGTTGAAATACAAATCCAACTTGCTTTTTCAACAGTTTCCTAACTGATGGAAACTGCAATGGAATGTAGACTGGCAGACCGCCTGCTCTTTGAACTACCCTGTGAAAGAAAATGCTCTTGATCTCTCAAAATGTTACCTTAAAATGAAGTTTTAAATTATCCCAAACAACTGTTTTCCAGTCCTTGAGCTCCTAAATACTTTGCTATGACTGTGTGCTGGTATGGTTGAAGAAACAAAGATATTGAGGTCTTTCCCAAAATTGACACAATGAAATAACCCAACTTGTTCCCATAACAGATAGCAAAGAGTATTGTTGGTTTGGTTTCTTTTAATGGTAGAGTTTCCTGAGGAGTTAATCCTTTTATAAAAGAAAAATTTTTTTTAAAAACGGATAAAAATATTTTTAAATGATCTTATCAAGTATATTTAATTCTGGCCTGCCATGTCATTTTCAAACTCCTGTTTAGGTTCCATCAAATCCTGCTAAGCTGTAAAGAACAACCCTCACTAGGCATGATGGTGCATGCCTGTAATCCCAGCACTCTGTGAGGCTGAGGCAAGATGATCACGAGTTCCAGGAATGTGAAGCGCAGAGGCTCTAGGATCAATCCCTAGTATACCATCCCCTCAACAAACATGTCCTACAATTAGTGAAATCTGAATTTCAGAAGTTTGTCTCCCCCTTCTCCCTTTCCCTTTGTCAGTAAAATATCCGTGACCCTTAACAATGAACACAAATGCAGTCATCCATCACTATTTGTGACCAATTGGTTCCTGTAATCCCATCAGATATAAGAAATCTGAGGAGGATCAAGTCCCTTATGTAAAATGGTATATCGCTTACCTGAATGCATGTATCGTTTAGGGACTAATGACAGCAAAAGTCTGTACACATTCAATACCAACTTGTTTTATCCCCAAAATTTTGATTCTCAGTTGAATCTAGAGAAGGGGAACACAAATATGATGTATAATGCTGCAGACTGAAGCAAGGAGAATCATCTGAACACCATGTTTTACTGTTACTATTTGTGTGTGTATTTAGTACAGGGTCTCACTACACAGATGAGCCTTGTAGTGATCCTCTTGTTTTCAGCCTCACAAGTGCTATGATTACAGACTTGTGCCACTACACCCAATCTCAATCACTGCCTCAGGGCATCCTGGGAGTGAGGCCGCCATGGCACACCAAGGATTGAACCCTGGTCCCTACATCTGCCTAAACAGGCACTTTAACCCACTGAGCTATCTGGCCAGCCCTATTCTATTATTATTACCCTAGGAAAACCTGTATTTTTTTAATATATTAAATACCTCCTACTACATATGTAAAGTCATTAACTCCATTAAACCAAGTACTGAATACTTGTGTTTTCAAGGCAGGAGTTGAGCCAGGGTCTTGCTTACATAATTCAAATTGACCTTGGACCCCCTATATAGCCCAGGTTGGGCTTGAACTCGTGGGAGTCCTCCTGCCTCAGCCTTGTCCCTTGCTTATTGACTGCGTCAATTTCAGCTATTTTCTTTCCAAAGGGTACTGCTCAGTTAACTTTTCTATTAGCTCAGACTTGCAGTTAATAGTCTGAAGTTAACTCAGACTTCACTTAAATCATCCAGTTATTGCAAACCAGCCTGCATATTTATCTGTGTTTAATGTTTATTCTACAATAAAATATAAAATTTACTGTTACAACAGAATGTGCCTTTTGTTTTAAGAACTCTAGAATGGCTCAGTATTTAAAACCAAGGAATTCTGTAGTAGTGGTGCCCTTCAAAAACAGGAAAGAAGCCAAGCATGGTAGCACACACCTGTATTCCCAGCACTTGTAAGGCTGAGTCCGGAGGATCCATGGGAGTCTGAGATCAGCCCAAACTACAGAGCAAAAGCCTGTGTTTAAAAAACAAAACAAAACATCAGGAAAGAAATAACTCCTTAGTAACAGAGAGAGACATTTAAAAGTATGCAGAAGATATACCAGCATTTCATTTCAGCAATTACTACATATTTGTGGCTTTTGAATGTCACCTGGAGGGAAAACAAAGTCAGATGCCTAAATGTAAGTTATAAAATGAAAACAATCAGATTTTTTTTACATCTGAAGAAATATTTCCAGGAGAATATATAAGCATGTTATTAATCGATTTGCTCTCAAAAGAAGTTGTGAATTTTCAGATGTGTGCTATTTGACTTATAAATTTCACTGAATATATTAATACTTTCATTCAAATTCTAGTTAATACAGTTTTAACTTCTAACTGGTTAATTTTTGCAGCATATGATAAGTTACATACTTCTGCTCAGCTAGACAATGTTTTATCCTCAAAGGCGATAATGTTTATAAAACAAAGTACAGAAATTTGAATTTATAGGCCACAAGGCACACTGATATACATCCTTTGACAAAGGGGGAATTCTCATTTTAGGAGTAAATAATCACAGGGAGGTTAAATGATGCTTGAGGTTCATGCCTACCTACATCTGCATATTTGAGCTTTCTGATTTCAAATTCTATGTCTCTATGTTCTGAGATTTTCCTGAAATTTTCTAAACTCTTAAGGACAGGTATTGTCCCAAAATTTAAGAATCCTTTTATTGTTTTTTAATACCAGTGAATACTATACTGTACACAAATTAAACAGCATTTCTTCCATAAAAATAAGACTTTGTCCATGTTTAAACCAACTCAGTCTTTTCTAACTAATGAAAATGTTCATTTAGAGAATTTTCTTAAAACTTAAAGCATAAAAAAAAAAAAAAAAAAAAAAAACTTAAAGCATTTCTAGGCCAGGGATATAGCTCAGCAGCATAAGTGCCTGCCTGTCAAGTGCTGTGTCCTGAGTTCCATCCTCAGTACCACAAAAAAGAAAAACCTTAAAGCATGTCAAATAATTTGTTAATTTAGACTTTTTAAAGGCTATCATCAAATGGCCCTTTAAGTCTGTCCAGTAACAATAGTGTTCATTTATCACCTGCTAGATACCACACATCTTTTATCTCAGTCTTCATAGTTGTATAAAGTAGGACTGTAATTGTCCCATTTTACAAATGAGAAAAGGGAGGCACAGAGAGGTTTTGGTCTTAAAAAGTTGCCTAATCATGGGCTAAAGTGAAAATCCTAGTTGTTTATTCCATTACAGCCGCTTCCAAGCTCTCAGGTTCATTTCTACAGAAGACCCATTTTAATTGACCTAACTGGTTGACAGGCATACCTCCTGATCTCCTCTCATTTACCTAACAAGGTGTCTCCAGGGTCTGTGAACACTTTTCTCCTAATGAAAGAGCATTCAAAGGAGACAGCAGAACCTGGTATGGGGGCGCACACCTGTAACCCCAGCACTCGAGGCTAAGGCGGGAGGATCACTGCAAATTCATGATCAGCCTGGGCTACAAAGTGTGTTCAGAGCCTACCTGAACTGCATAGAAAAACCTTGTTTGAAAAAGACAAAAAAGGAGAATGTACATTTTAGAGACTACTGTGTTCACATAAGAATTGGACATAAATGAACAGAACAATAATTTGATTAGGCTGGATGACCCTTTATTGATCAAAATATGTCAAATGCTTGAAATAAAAGCATTAATTATACATAAATGAGAAGTGTTAACAGTATAAGACTAGATACATGTTTTCCTCTGTGAGCAGTTCACCCTTAGTGAACGTGAAAGCCTGTGAACGTAATAACCTAGTTTCCAACATGTGCTCAGGACCCATTTGTTTTTGTGCATCTTTTTTCAACATCACTTTAAGTTATATCAGCAATAAACATATCTTATTGCATTATGATTTTAATAAGACCTCTGTCCACTGTGACTAAACACTGGATCAAGCAGTACAAGCCTAAACAACCACTGCACCCTTGTAGTAAACGAGTAGATTTACATGCACATAGGGGCATCTTATGTCTCAAAGCTCAAGGAAAAAGGAATGCCTGTTGAGGTCATTCCACTGGAATTTTCCTTTGGTCATTTAATGCCTCTTGTTTAAATTTATCTCTCAGGACAAGAAAACCAACTAATTTCATTATGGAACAGAAAATCAGTTTCTAAAACCAAAATATTTTCTGATTTTAATACCTATGAAAAAGATTTTTAAATATATGCAAGCTAAATTGGAATTGGAAGTTCCTAATAAAATTCTGTTAGCATGATCACAGAAATTTAAAGGTATAACTGGGCATGTTGGCACACACATGCAATCCCAGTATTTAGGAGACTGAGGCAGGAGGATTGCTGTGAGTTGGATGCCAGCCTGGATTACAGAGCGAGACCCTGTCTCAAAAACACAAAACCAAACAACAAAACTTTAAAGGTGAGAATACATTTTGCATATGAACAGTATTTTTAAAATGTTTCTATGAGAATGATAATTTAAAATGATTAAAGTGTAAATGCTGCAATTTCATGGAAAATTGTAAAATGAGATTGGGGGAACTCATCAAAATTTGTTTTATTGTGTGCTATATATGTCAAATTCAAGAAAATTAAATACATCATGTATTCAGCCTTTTAGCTGAATTAAATATAAAATTAATTGCAAAGATTCCACCAAAGCTTTCTATCAAAATCTGGAAGAGAAAATCCACATGTGTGATTTTGATTTTAATTTTTATTAGTACATGTTCACAGTACATGATGATTACATTTATTGTGGGAAGATGGTACCTGCTCAAGACACGTCTTAATTTTCTTTACTTTTTCTTCCCCTCCTCAACTCCCCAACCCCTTGAGTGCTTTCTTGCCCTAGTAATTTACAGTTGGGGATAGAGACTACATAGTAACTCCAAATAAATGGTGAGAACTTCATGTCTTAGAAGAATTTCCTTTTCTTTTTTTTTTTTATGTATTTAATACAGAGTCTACAGGGTCTCACTACACAGATTGGACTCATAATGATCCTCCTGTTTTCAGCCATCCAAGCCCTGCGATTAAAGGTGTGCACTACCATGCCCAGTGTCATTCGCTATCTCAGTGCACCCCAGGGGCAGGGACAACATGCCAGGCCGGGGATGGAAAAATTTCTTGACTCAAGTCATAACTAACATACAAATGTAGTTATTAAATTACAACTATTTGTTGAGTTACAACTGTCAATGTATATTATCAATAAAATGAGAGAAATACTGTTATACAACGTATTGATCCCAAATTATTTGATCAATAAAAATGAGTTTTGAAAGAAGTACTTCCATTTAAAACAGCAAAATTTTGTTTTGTCCAGTGTACAACAGAACCTTAAGAAGTACTTATAAAAGAGTACATCAACAAATCCTATGTTATGCAGTAACATCAACAAAATTTATCATATGAACTACTGGAATTTTCAATGTTTCTGAAAAACATTACAATTGAAAATCACAGCATTGGAAAACAAGGTCATTGTTAATGCTTTGGTCAAAGGCAACTGATGGAAGTAAAGTTTACTTACTTGTT
>NDGN011298897.1:0-14725 GCA_002564285.1 Tympanoctomys barrerae
ATTTCTGGGATCTTGATTATTATATGTCTGGGTGTGTTTTTAATTGGGTTTATGTTATTTGGAGTTCCACATGATTCAGTTACTGAATGTTAGATTGTTTCCTAATGTTTTGAAAGTTTTCTGTTATTATTTCTGTCCATATTCTTTTTAGATCATTTGTATTGACTCCTTTCTCATTGATGCCTATTAGTTTTACATTGTTCATCTTTGCATCCTCTTGCAGACATTGAATTATTTTTTTTCCTGCATCCTAATTGTTTTTAAGGGATCTTTTACTTTTTCACTAGCTGCAATGGTTTCTTCAAGGTCTGAAAGTCTATTTTCACTTCCATTCAAATGGTTTTTCCAGCTTGTAAGTGAGATTTTAGTTTCCTTTATATCACTTCAAATCTGCTTCATGCAAAATATTTCTTTCCTATATTGCTTATTCAAGGATTCCATCATGATAATATACTGCTCTATTCTTTTATCAATGTCTTCTTTAGAAGCACTTAGTACTTCTTTCATTATAGTTATAATTTATTTTTTACATCAGAAATTATTTCTGATCTGATTTCCTCTATACCTTTCTGTAGTTGTTTCTTTACTTCAGACACTATTATTTCAGAGATTTCAGGTGTGTGCTCTCCAATTTCTTCTATGGTATTGTTTCCTGCATTTGTTAGGGGTGGAGTTGGGGCCTGAGAATGAATTTTGCTCTTTCTTTTTGTGTTTTTGTATAGCACTGTCTTCTGACCTTTGGTGTAGAGATTTGGTAGACTTATTACCCTAGCACCAGGTCTGGATCTACCCAGTTCAATCTTGTCCACGTGGGTGTGGCTTGGGTCTGACTGTTATGCTCTACTCTTCCTGCTTCAGCCCTTGGATGTAAACCCACTGTGCCTCTCTGGCAATATATTCTCCTCTGTATCAGTTGGGTGTGTCTTGCCTCTAGCCTCTCTGCAGGGAGTTCTCCATTTTGCTCTATGTTGTTGTCATCTTTACTTGTTCTTTGTAGGTCTGAGTCCTGAGATTGTATCTTGTTGGTACATGTCATCATTTTCTATTTCAAAAGTTTTTATGTTGTTTTCTGTGTTGATCCTTGTAACTTTTTCTAATGCATAGCTATATCACTAGTAACATGTCATCCCTTATGATGTCTTTTGTGCGTAGAAGGTTCTTGGCTTGTATCTGTCCTAAGTCTGATCTTCCCAGTTAATTAAGAGTGAGAAGTTGGTATTTATCTGGTTCATTCCCAAGATCTTTGGTGTAGAGTTGTAATGAGATTATTACCCAGAGCTTCTCAATATTTTTATAAAAAGGAGAATAAATGATCACAACAGATATTGTATCCTATCTAAGGTAGTATAATTAGCATTAACAATTGCATCAAGCACATTTTAGAAGCTGGCAAATTGTGGTAACTATTAATTTTATGCCTTAAACCACAGGAGCAAAAGCCTTTATGATATAATAAAACTGATCATAAATTTGGAGCTTGTATTCAAACTATTTCCCTTGATAGAGGAAAAGGAAGACTGTAGGACAAAGTATGATCATGCCATATTTTGGAAATTAGATAAGATGATAAAATGATAAAGAATGAAGGAACAAGGAAGGGATTTTCTGAATTTGGTCTCTGGTTTGGGGGGAGGGAATAATTTTCAGCAGCTAGAGTTCCCCTAGCCATTTAGTAAAGAGAAAACAACATAAGAAAAAAGAAAAAAGAGACAACAACAGTGGCCCCATCTACATATGTATGTGTTTATTGTTGCTTCAGATTTTTCTACACTGATAGTACCACCTGTATATCCTGTGTGCCATAGACAGGGCTTATTGTGTCAGTGTTGTTCCCTCAGTCTCTGGGGCTTTCCTTGAATCTCACCTCAATTGTGGCAATAGCAAGGGCAGGGGCCATTCTCTGGGCCTTATCTGGGAAGTTCACCAGAGCTGCAGTGGAGGGCCTGTCCTGCATGCTGTTCACCTAATTCACATATTCTATTGTAGGTTAGAAAATGTCCTATGCCAGAATAATAAAAATTCTAATTAGGAAATGAAATTCCAAGTTGCAATTCATAATAGATATACAGTAGTCCCTCACTATTTTGCAGTTCAACTTTGTGGACTCACTGTTTCATGGGTTTTCAAAAAATATCAATTGCTATTAATTATTTATCACAATTTTTTGTTATATCATAAGATTTTCAGTACTATACAGTATGTGTATATTGTTAAAATTATGTAAATTTATGTTTAGAAAATGGTTACAAACATTAGAAGTGTTTTTAAAAGTTTGGGAAAGGTTTATAATAGTGCAGGAAGGGTTTATAAAACATATGTAATAAATATAAAGCTACTACTTTGCTGATTTTCACTTATTGTAGGGGTGTCTGGAACATAATGTGGTTATTCACATAGTCTTTTATTTTATTTCATGCTGTTTGTTTCTTTATTTAATTCTTTTATATTTTCTTTTTTAATGATAAGAGACAATTGTGAGTAAAGAGAAAAGAGATGTATTAGTTTTTATGTAAATAGTTCCTAATTGTGGAATTTTTTTATTTAGTGTAATTTAAAGCAACAATGTCTAAAAATTCAAACACATTTACGTATAATTTTTCAATAGTGATTTTATTGCTATAACAAATGCTCATAAGTGTAATTATTTCTTTAAATATTAATATCAATATTACAGTAAAGAAGGGAATAGTCCTCCTGTTGTAAGACCACTGAGGTTTTCGCATGCAGCACCTTATCCACTGGCCCCCTCTAGTTTACTCCAAATGAGTAGCAGATCTAGGGCTTGACCTTCACATTAGATGCAATACAGTATAGTTAGATGATACCAAAATTGGCACACAAATGAGTCAGCAGTGCATTTTTGATAGTGGCAGGTTGGGGAAGGAAAATGAATGTCTGAGAAGTTCAATAGAAATTTGCTTGGGAAATGAAGCTTAGTAGATTGGTGATATTTAATTGGATAGTTTTTAGGAAACCTCCTTGGGTAGGTCACATGGTCACCTGTGCCATTGAGAAGGAAACCAAACTATTTTCAGCCAGGTGATGATGTAGAGGCATAATTTTAGTGACGAGAGAATAACAAATGTAAACCCTGTCCAGTAGAAAGGCTTTGATAGAGTAAGCAAGTGTTCAAGATTGGGCATGTGGATGGAGCCCAGAGACAAAGAGAAGAGAAGGATAAGGGAAGGCCATCTCCAGCATAACATGAAGCTGGCACACAATCTTATTTTAATCCAACATTTCACATTTAAATAAAAGCCATTTGACACAATAAAATAACACAACTTGAGCAGTTAAATTAACAAGGGACTGCCAGATTCAGAGTCTCCAAAGGAATTCAGCTGTGATTAAAAGGCTTTAGAATCCATAGAAATGATAGTTTTAGACTCTGTCCCAAATACATTAAAAATGAGAATATATAAATGTGAAATATTGTCTTCTATAATTGATGAGATGAAACTACAGTTAAAAAAGAACAAAGAAACATTTGATGCACATTTTACAGGTTGACCATGTTTTGAGTTATTCTTTAAGGAAATTCGACAGATACAGCTTGGCAACCACGCCTGTAACTGTAAAAGACAGTTTAGTTAGTTAGCTTGTAAATAAGAGATAGGGTCTGAGATAGAGCCTAAGGCTAAACTATATGACTGCAGAGAAATAATTAATTCAAGTCATACAGGTAGTTAGAAAAAGCATAGAGAACTCTATTCTTAAGAAAAGAAATTCTTAGATAAATATGATAAGTTATTAAACAACTTTTCTCTACTTAAGGGCTGAAGAAACTTAGTTATTGGTTTCCTTTGAACTCAATCTCCTTTAAACTTATTGAGCAAAGTAACTGATTTTTTAAAACTCTACATTACAAAGCCTATAAAACCCATTTGATTATTCTAAACGCACAGAATGACTGTGATAGGTGACCACTGGGTAACTAAACAAGCTCCCACTCTCTGCTTACCTATAGAAAACCAAAATAAAGAAAGTACCTCAGAACTCCACTTTGAGAGTTCCCTCAGGAGCTATTTTTCTTGTATTTCTAACAAACACTTCCCTTTGAGCCCTTTTTAGTACATGATTTCATTCTACATTTTAGTGAGACAACAGACTCAGTTTGTACAATGGTCATTGTTTGACAATGAATAATATTAACTCTGGCACATGTATTGCTGGTTTATTAGCAGAAACAAAATAATAATTTCCTTATATTGCACTTAATATACATGGCCAACATGGCTAAATCTTGTATTCTGACTGGTCTAAGTAATTTTGAAATCATAAGTTAAATTTTACATTTAAAATTTAGAGTTCTTGATTTTAAAAAGTAGCTTACAATGTAGTCAATGAATTCTTGAAGAGAGGTTTAGCAAAAGAAGTACAAATATGATTGTAACTGAAATCAGTATTCAGTGGAACTCTTTCTATTGAATGTGTGGGGCACCAGAATTTTGTCCAGAGGTTTCTACCAACAGACAGAGTCTCTGGAGATCTCCAAGGTAGAGAAAGAGAAACTTAGCTCACTCCACCCATAGAATACATTGCAGGTTAGTTGACTTCCACCACAAAAATAAATTTCAGGGAATATCAGTAAGAGGGATAGAAGGATATATATTTGGCAGCATTTTAAATGTACACACTGAATGAAATGGAGTGTAGGCCCTCACCAGAAAGATGCAATTATGGCCTAGATCTGGGAATATCCATGGGATATTTGAAGCTGCAAGTCTGTAGAACTTGCCCCTATGGAAAAAGAAGGTAAGAGGTGCTGGTCTTCTCTGTAGGCAAGGGGGGTGGTCAAGTCACAAACCTTACCCACCGCAAGTGAAAGCTGTAGGCTCCCTGAAGGCAAAAGCCCATTTTCCAAGTGAAACCCAAGGCCTACTTTAAAAGTAAAAAGGAATGGCTCAGGCTTGTATCTTGGGAGGAGAAAAACAACAACAACAAAAACTGGGTTTGTGTCTTGAGCCTGTTGTTTTTATTTATTTATTTTTTAATTATGATGTTCTTTGTCTCCTTTCTTTCAGGCTTTGTTTCTTCTTTTTACTATCTGATAATGAAAATCTTATCCTTCCCAGATACATAATCTTCATAACTAATTCAATCACAGTTAGTTCACATATAACCTAACTGCTACCTACATGGTTTTTAAACAGTCCATCTTAAAAAGGCATCCAAATCAAAGGATCTTATTAGCAGAATGTGAAATGGTGGTATTCCAAGAAGTAACATCCTTTTCCAGGATGACTCCTTCAATGCAGCATGTAATGATGAAATATGTATTTGTAAATGTGAAAACTTATTAAATTTTGCAGTTAGGATAGAAGTAGTATGCTATGGTTTGTTTCTAGAAGTACTCTCAAAACCTCATGCAGATATTGGGTGGGCTTCTAAAGTTTGTGATTGATTCATGGACCAATGCTGAGATTAAGGGTGTGAGAGTCACACCCACCCTAGGGTGGATGGCCTGCATACAACATAAACAAGGGAAAGAGGCTTCCTCTTTGCTACTTCTCACCTTGGGATCTTGTTGTATTTGCTGTTTTCTGCCTCCATGAACTGTTGCCCTCTGGCCTGTACCACTCTGCCTTGGAGCCAGCCAAGTATGGCCCAAAACCTCCACACACTGTGAGCTAAATAAACCTTTCCTTCTTTAATTCTGAGAATTAAGACATTCTGGGTATTAAGGTAATACAATTCAGGTATTATGTCTCAGCTATGAGAGAAAAGTAACTAAGACACTATTTGCACAATTGTCTGGGCTTGGTGTCATACCTAGTTTTATGTCTGGATCCATCATTTAGCTATATAATGATGAGAAGGCAATTGATCTATCTATGTCTTTGTCTATAAAAGACAAATAGTAATGTCTTCCTCTTGTGGCTGTCACCATAAATAGTTAATATGTCTAATGAATGTATTTTTCTTGGTGCACAGGATATTAATAGTCTCATTGTTACTAGTCTATGAAATTAAAATACACCTAATTCATGTTTGTGGTAGTTCAACTCTATAAAGTAGAAACCACATTGAAATAACTAGAAAATATTGAAGTGTTTCCCCTGAAGAAAATTCAGGTGAGGTTCTTGCAAACTTCCAGTCATATTTTTGTCATCCAGTGTATAACCTTGATTTATATATTCAAGTTGACACAAGAAGGCAAGATGTGCACTTGTGCCCTCAACTGGGAACTTGTGTGTGAAATATTAACAGTGTTCACAGCTCTGTTTCTATGTATGTCCACAAGTCACTGCAAAAGTGCTCTGAGCATTGACTTGAGGCCTAGAAATAAGTTTTAGGGAGGTGAATGCATTTTTCAAATAATGAAAGTTAACTAGGGGCACTGTAGAGGAGAAAGCAATCAGTGGTCTAATACAGTAGTCACTCATCTCTGATCCCAACATCACACACTCTAGAACCAGCCACCTCTGAAAAGCCTCATCTGTAACTATATGAGGTTTTGAGAGGACAGCTAGACATAAGCCACAACAGACACTTATAAATGTAAGTGTGGTCTCTGACTGTAGCTTTGAGACAAGCTTTATGTGTCTTCTAGAACCAAGGAGGGAGCCATGATTCTGACTCTGCTTCTTCTTTTAACACATATTCTGCTCAGGTCCCACATGTCTGTTTGAGATTCCTGAACATGAAAGGGACTCTCTCACCTTTGGGCTTGTCTCTGAAATTTCCTGTTCCTGATTAGGCTGTGCAGCCTGCAGGCTATAGAGTTCTACAATGTGAATGTGATAGTCATTTACAATGTAAGTGGCCTGGAGCAAGCCACAGAATCTCTCACACTGTAATTATTTTTTATAAAACTGTGCTAATAAGATTATTTACCCCAAAGATGTAAATGAGCATATATACAAAACACCATATAATGCTTGGCACATAGAATCATCCTTTCTTTCTCTATCTAACAGGATTCTCTCTCAAGCTACCTTAATGTACTTCTTGTGTGAACACACTGACAGTTTTCCAGGCACAACTAGTCACTTTCCTCCTGTGCTTTCAGATCACTTTGACAATTTGCTGTACCTGAGGAAAAAGTTTGCTGACATCCCTTTACTTGCTCAGCTGTGAGCCTCCTGAGGACAGAGACTGTTCTCTCTGGGTTTTGTTTCTAGGCTGGGAAATTGTACTACTTTTATAGATTCCTAAAATCTATGAAGATCTACAGAATATGCATATTTCACAAGCTGACTGCTCATGTTTGACCACCCTTGTTGTGGTGGCAGCCAAACTCTCTTGAATAATCTGAAATTATGTGCTGCGTTCTGATGTAAGTGGCTTGGTGATGTAGCAGATATAGAATCAGATACAAAAGGGGGTGGAGCTGGAAGTTTCCACTTTTTACATAATCAAAGGTGATTCTGATTCAATGAGAGTGATCACTATTATATTAAAAAAATCAGTATATCATTCAAGCAATGGTCCAACAATGAATCAGTTGCAAACACAACTCTGGTATGCAGTTTCACACACACCTATCCAGTTTCTATTAAAAGCCTTTCTCAATGCCATCTAATAATTTAGTGTCTTAATCTGATATAATCCAAGAATTTAACAGTAGTGGTTTGGTTATCATCTGTTCACTGTTCCTTACTCTCAGTTGAAGCTCTTTAGGTCTCTTTCATCTTTTCGAAAAAAAAATCATTGGGGATTCTATAAAATACATACACAAACTCACTGCAGAATTTAATGTAACTCATCCAGCTCTCAAATTCCACATATCAATCTTTCATAGTTTTGCACACAGGACATCTCTAGAATACTACAATACTCTCCTAGGCTATATCAATTCCTTCCTTAAATTTTGGTTAATCTGATGCTAAATGTCTTTTTCCTCTTATCCACCCCAAGCAGTCTCAGGCTCATGAATCATGATGTTAAGGTAGCAATGTAGACTAAAAACCTCCACATACCCATCTGCTGTTCTGATTGTCACTTTCTAGGCATTTGAAGTAGAAAAGTCCTGTGGGCTGTGTGCAGGTGGTGAGTGGGGACTAGGAAAGTTTCTTTACCAACTTTAGTGAGAAGGAGGAAACAGAAACACTAGATGGAAATTTTCTGTCTTTGAGCTGCCTTTGCTACAGAGCAATTCATATACAGTTTATGTTCATCTGCAGTTTGTGTGTAGGTGCACTTTTCCTTACTTTGAGGAAGTTGTGCTGATGGATTAAAACATGTTCATATATTCAGTGTTTCCATGAGGGATTAAATAATGTTCCTGTATACAGCATTTCCATGAGGCAGATAGGTAGACCATTTCATATTGTGTACTAATTAATAGTGTGGTAAATTGCCCCAGTAAAATATTTCATAAGTAATAATATTTTGCTGCATAATGTTTTATTATTCTCTGATGCATCCATCATTATACAATTTGAGAGTCAAATGATTTAAGATTTGCAGCAGGCAGAAGCAAGACAATAGAGAAAAATCTGGTGTTAGCCTCAGAAGCTTTGGATTTCTGCATTTGCTTCATTATTGATCAGTGGGATGAACTTGATCAAGACTTACAATTTGAGTGACACAAAAATTTTTAATAGCTTATATAAAAGCTACCTTGCCTCTTTAGCTTTCTAAAGCCCAAGTGAGATGTGATGGAGATCACTACAAAGCAGCCTAGAGCAGGACTTAAATTAACTGATTGGCTTTTCATGTTTACTTGCAAGTCTGTCCAAGGCCTAAGCTCTTTGTCTTGAGATGCGCAGTGGACTCATAGCAAGTGAACATGTGTGAGTCACTGGGCCCTATCAAAACCTGAAAAGGCAGGTGAAAAGGTGAAAACTCAAAGGATAAGACAAGGCCACAGCTGAGGACACCTGGCTCCAAACTCACCTGGATAGAGACTGTAGCCTCAGGCATCTCACTTCTAGGTGGAGCTCTTCCTGGAGTCAAAATAGCTCTCCTAACTGAATATAATGCTTTACTTGGAGAAGTTCTTAAGTGGTTCCTGCTCCTCTTGATAATTAAATAACATATAAGTATTCTGATAATTAAATAAATATAGGCCTCCCAGAGAAGATGTTGTCCTAACCCCTAAAGAATCCTGAATTTTGTGAGAGGGTTTTGATCCTCCTAGAGCCCTGAAATCATACCATTTGTCTCTTTTATTTACCCTTCGCCATCCAGCCATTTGGGAGATTGGTCCACAATAACTAGGTAATAATATTAACCTTAATAAACTGTACATAAAGGCTCACTTTAAAGTGACAACTGCATAATGTAAGCAACAATTAGAGTGAATGCTGTTATTTTCATACTTTTGTTTGTTCATATGAGGAAATCCAGTCGACAAAAGCTTGCTAATAAATGTCGCTACCTTATTGCCCAAAGCCTAAGTTGACTGAAAGTCTAATTTTCTTCAACCATATATTTGCTAGAAACATTGAAATAGTCTTTTTAAAGTTCACTCCATCAATAAGTACTTGAAATTCTATTTAAGGTAAAATACTGCATTTTTTCCTTAGTGAGCACAAAAATTTTTTAAAATGGCTCTAAGGGACCTAAAAAGATCCAGTCATATTTTTAAAAAATATTATTTTTGTTCACAAGTGAAAAACACAGGCTTTTTTTAACTAAAGAAAAAACAAGAACTAATTAATTTTCTCCTAGCCTTACTCCAAGGCAGAGTCCTCCATCTCATTAGTGAGAACATGTCCTAGTGGTGCCATGAATGCAGAAAGAAGTGTTTGTTCAGTAAGAGTGACCCAAGGTGTCTCGCTACCCTATTGGAATTCTGCTCTTCTTTTCTTGCTTTTATTTTGATTTTGAGAAGTCATTTTATTTGCTTGTTTTTCAAAAATGTCATGAAGTCATGACAAAAATCAAGGAACTAAGCAAACTTTAGGTTTTATTCCTACTTCAGTGTATTTCCTTAGTTTCTCTTCTAGAAGACATTTTTATTTTTATTTTGTTAAGAATTTTAAAATATTTACTTCCAGAAATAGGTTCTTGCTCTGTTTCCTAGGCTGACTTTTATTTTCATCCTCTTGAGTAGCACTAGCTGAGCCTAACATTTTGGACTAATTCACCAGAAATGCTCTGTGTATGTACTATGTGTGTGTGTTAGGATGTTCTTTTAAGAAAATGAGGAATGGTAATTATGCGTGATTGGTGGGGCAATTACCAGAAGGCATGGTGGGAAACTACAGAAGAACAAAAGTATGTCCATCTGCATCACCCATTTGGAGAAAAGACTACATTTTCTGCCCTACCAAATTTCTCAAGGCAGCAAGCCCCTCCTTTCCCCTTTAAATCATTCTACCTTGTATTCCTGCAGATTCTTTGCTGGGAGCTCTAGGTACTCCCATGGGAATGTTTAAACAGCCATGGTTGCCTTTATAGAGTCTGTTCAGGTGGTCTCTTTCCTCTCTTTGCTTTTAACATATTTGTTGATAAAATCACAGGATAGGGTGACCTTCTCCAGAGGAACTTTAAGCCTTACATGGAACCCTTGTCTAAAAGAGGCCAGTTCCCCTGTGATATTGGTTTCTCAAACAGCACCACAGAAACTACTCAGTGGTCTTATATGGAGATTAAACAGATAAGAAGAAAGCAATTTACACTTGTGCTTTACATATCCCAACTAGGACTGATATAACTGATCTTCTTTTCTAGGTGCTTAAGAACTTAAGGTTAGTGACAAGAATTATACAGATAGTTGGGGAAAAAATAAAACATCTCATATTTTAGCTTTGGCTCTCCAAGGTTAATGAGCAACCAGGACATGAGAGAACATTTTCTACTTATTTTGTGAATCTATGGCTAAAGAAATTCAATTTGTAGATGAAAGGCAATAGCTCTTTCAATAGATAACAGTGATGGTCTATCATAAGTGGTAGCCATCATTAGTGATTGAGAGTAACACAACAGAGAGGCCTGCTTTATGGGTCAGGAACAACCTACACACAGGTAAAAAGGCCATGTATAGGCAAAAAGGAGTCATCCAAGCTTATTTTTATTTTTAGAAAAAATTTTACACTAAAGCTATAGCTTTTTTAATATTACAATTTTAAGATTAGTTTTCCTTGTTTCTTTTTTATCTGCCTTTATTTCTTATATCCAGTGCAGAAAAGAGTTAACATAATAAGCCTGATAATGCAACCCTTAGAAGTGCCTGCTTGTGAGGCTGTCTCTTAAGTGTTGTCTGAGAACTTGAACTGTAAACATTTTCCTACATTCATATAAACATTCCCTGAATTATGAGTATATTACTATACTTAAGTGTTGGTGCAAGCAATATAGTTGATGTTCAACACCTGCTTTCCTTTTAGGAATCTGGATTTTGAGACCTGGTAGGCAGGGGTTCCCCAATTTTAAAACAAAACCTTGGGCCATAATTTCTAATGAACCACTCTGGTAGATACCATTTCATGGTTGATGCCCTAGTTCCTTGATGAAAGAGTTAAATGTGTCATATACAAGTCCACTGAGAAGGAACTCTTGGAAGCTTGAACTGAATACCTCCAGAATTTCATCCATGCACCTTTTTCATTACTACTTTTGGTTTGTGTCATTGCTTTTTATAAAATGCAAGACACAAATACAAAAAGTTCTGTAAATCTTACTAGCAAATCACCAAACTTGGCTGTGATCCCGAGGACCTGGCATAGTTGAAGACTTTTTTCCTCTTCAGAAATTGTGCAGCACACTCCCTGCTCCCCTCTCCCTCTATTTTTGACCTTCCATATTGTTCAGAAGTCAGACTTGATCAGGGCTCTGACTTTTGTATGCAGTATTCTCTTTCCATCTCCCAAATCCTTTACATTCTTCACTTTGTCTTCAATGTTCTGGAAGGCTGACATATAGAGGTGATGTGGTTTTATGAGTGCCTATTTTGAACTTTCTGCTGATCTCTTGATGAGCCCTTTTAATGTAGATAGTTTTGAAATTTGTTAATAGACAATTTTCACAAAGTACTTTTTAATTTTTCCATCTCTTATACTTCTTTTTTGTTCTTTATCTGCATCCCCTTTGTTTAGATATTGGACCTTTTAATGTAATCTTTGAATATTCTTACTGTTTTTCTCTGATATTTTCCATGTCTTTGTCTAAATTCACATTAAGTTCCCTTGATTTTATCTATAACATTTTTCATTTTTCTGTAATATCTCTAATTTGTAAGAGCTCTTTTGTGTTCTTTGAGTTTTCTCTTCTTGTGCTTTCCTGGATTGAACTATTTTTTTAATAACATTGTTTTTAATTCTGTGACGATATTAGTGATACATAGTGTGAAATTGTTTTCTCTCAGAAGATTTTCTTTCTGCCAGATACACTATTATTAAATGGTTCTTTTGGTTCCTTTCATGTTAGAGACTTTGTTCACAAATCTAATTCTTGTCCGTCTATTTATATTTAAGACTTGGACAATAAAAATCTTTTCCAAAGCTCTGAGTTAGTGGATTTCACTTTAGAACTCTCAAATTGTGTTATCTGTACAAAGTCCTAGTGCTTGTCTAATAGCAACCTAATTAAGTGAAGAGAAAATTTGTTGAGATAAAGAAGGTGACTTATTCCAAAAGCAGATATAGGAAGATAGGGCAACTATTGTCCTATACCCATTTTTTCAGGAAGCTGATTCTGGATTGTTCATAGTTTTTCTGGGCTGGTGGATATCGTCACACAGCAGGAGGGCTGGGTGATGTCCGTCCAATCTTCATTGCCTAGAAATAAGATGACTCTCAGTCCATGAAAATCTCAAGAACAAAGGTCTTATATCCTTGGGGCAGTCCTGTCATCATCAATTAGTTATGTTTACACAATGGCTAGGGAGGCTTGAAAGTAGGGTAGCTGCCCATAGGCCTTCTTGATGACTGCTAACCTCTGATAATATGTAATAACAACGTTGGGTTTAAACTGGTTTAGCTGTAATCTCTGGCTATACAAAGTGCTGGGCCTCTCTACTGGTGAAGTTGCTTAACTTTTTGGCTGCTTATTTTGTCTGGAGTGAATGCTGAAGGTCAAAGATGGTGTAGTCCTCCACATTTCAACTTTGATTGATAACCTCTGTCCTATTCAAAACAATCTACTTTACTCTTTCTCAAAAATACTAGATAACTTCAGTAATTATATGGAGAAAGATTCAGGGACATGTGAGTTTTGAACAGACTGACTATTCTCTGCCACTGCTCTACTCCCTTATTATTTCCACTTAGAGAGTAACTGGTGTTGTAAACTTTTGGGAGTTCTGTTATTCTGATTGGAGGCATAAATCTGATATTTCTTAGCTTTCCTTACTGGAAAAGATTACTATTGCATCACTTATTCTTTCCTAGTAGTATTGGCAGCAGAAAAGATTTCTTAATCACCTATTATCAGCTACCAAAATTTGTTGCTGCATTTTGTCTCATTCTCTTAAGGCTGTCTTAGAGGAATTTTTGGAGCCATGAAAGTCAGTGTATATGCTTAAACTACACTCTTAATCCAGAATTTCTTATGCTTGTTTCATTCCCTGATGTCACCAGACAATCAGAAAAGTATTAGGCATAAAAGCATGATGTAAATGTGCATAAATTAATGGCTTGTTTGAGGCTTACATAACTTTCTTAGTGTAACCTTTAAGTCATTTTGTAAAGTAGTTTTACCCTGTGGATTATATGACCTCCATATTGACCTTATTCCAAATAGTCACACTTATACAGCTTTAATTCTTGTCTCTAAACCTGTTTTTCTCCTAGAATTTCTTCAAAAATCCAAATTTAGAATTTTCTTTAATCTCAGCCCAAGGCTAGTTTTCTCTTGATACATTTCAGCTGAAATTTATGAATATCTATAGATCTGCTGGTGTATGCCATAGGAATTCACCCTAGGCTATAGAATATTTGATAATTATCTTTGGAATTTTCATTTGAACATCTCAAGACTTAAATTTACATAGTTATAGTCATTTTAGTGTCCAACACAATTTAATTTCACCTTTAGCTACATCAGTTAACTTAGTCTCATCTCTAAGAACTAGGAACACACACAAAAAATTTCACGTCCAATGACCAACTCAGTAACTATTAAAAATTTCAATGTCATTTTTTTGAGTTATCCATTCAAAAATAATTCACATATATTCATTTATTCTTTGTCTACAAGCCATATCATCAGCAAACTACTCAATGTACTTTGCACAAGGCTTTTGATAGTAGGATGGTTTGTAATAGCAATTCAAGTGATTAATAATAAGGAGCTAGAGTTTTAAAAATCCTATATTTAATTTATTTGGTGAAGTACTGTAGACAGATAGGATATTGATATGGTAATGTGGTTTCATCTTCAAACTATATTTTAAGCTAAAACAAGGAAGATGAAGCCCAGTGTTCATAGAATGTTAAGTATAAGAAATAAAAAAGGAATTTTGATGTGTTTGTGTGTGTATGCCTTTGAACCTAATATTTTTTAACAAAACAGGGGAAAATAGTATATAAACTAACAAATATTTACCTGTATAGGTAGAATTAGTCAGATGGAGGAAACAAATATCATAGTATTCAATGAAGTACTTTTTATCATTTAGTCTTGTTTTTGAAAACATACAGGAGATTTTACATAATTAAAAAACATCAAAATAGAGAAAAGTAATTTTTAGAATTTAAAAAACAACAACAGAAAGAAACAAATGCAACAGCATAATTTACTTCATGTCAAGTTGACATAAATACACAGATATTCAATACTTGATGAAAAATACCTGTTCCATATTATGCCTAAAATGTTTGATATGCAGACAGAT
>NDGN011298902.1:0-16457 GCA_002564285.1 Tympanoctomys barrerae
TATTTGGTACAGGGTCTCACTATACAGCTTGGACTTGTAGTGATCCTCCTGTTTTCAGCCTCCTTAGTGCTGGGATTACAGGCATGCGCCACCACACCTGGACTCAGTTGCTGGCTCAGCTCAGCACACCAGGGGGGCAGGGCCAGTGCGGCATATGGGCCTGGGGATCAAACCCCGGTCTCTGCACTTGCCTAAGTAGGCACTTAGTCTGCTGAGCTATCTTACCAGCCCTTGCTGAGCTTTTTTTTTTTTTTTTTTTTTTTTTTTTTGGCTAGGAAATATTTTATTGGCAATCAGAGAGACACAGCCTTAAGAGAAAGAAGCACATGGGACTGCAAACTCAAACCCACTAGCCAGCTAAGGCCCGTTGGGCCAGGAGCACTGCATTCTGGGGGCCTCAGAGTCTCCCACCAGTAAACATACAACACCAGGCAGCCAAGACAGGAGGCAACGGCTCATGTGTCCCAGCCAGGCAGAATATATACTTCACTATGAGCGACAGGGTAAGGAGGTACAGAGGAAGGAAGACTCATCATGGCCCAAGACCACCTCCTCTCAGAGCCCACACCAGGTGGAGGACAGGACCACCTAGAATCTCGTAGTCAGCAGCTGTGTCCTCATCATTTTTCTGTTTGCCACTATAGATGAGGTGAGCCGTGGCTCTCATGGCACGAGTCCCACTCTTTCTTCCATGCGCCCCTTGATTCACTTCACCTTGAGTGGGTTTAATGTCAATGTCCATCTCCATTTCCGGTCAGTGTCTTCACTTTAATTAGCATCTTCTTCCCCGGCTGAGGTGGTGAGCAGATAAGTTGGTGTGTTTCCCACTGCAAGCAATGCTGCAGCTTCCTAGCTGAGCATTTTTAAGGGACACGTCTGTCTTGGTTACTTTTCTCATTGGTGACACAAAATACCTGAAACCTACAAGATAAAGGAGTAAGGTTTATTTCAGCTCACAGTTTGTGGAGGTTTCTGTCCATTTACAAATTGGTTCCGAGGCAGAGCAACATGGCGGAGGGGCGTCATGGAGAAGAGTCAGTCCACGGCAGGGACAGGGACAGCAGAGCAGCAAGTGGCCTGTGTTGTTTCCGTCCTTTTATATTCCGTCCAGATGACAGGCCTGTTGATTGGTGCCACCTACACCCGGGTAGGCCTGCTGTCTTCAGTGAATCCATTCAGTCCCACCCATAACTATGCTTGTTTAATGAGAGGACAAATCCAGATGCTGCACAGCCTTAGCCCATACCCACACACCCCAGATCCAACTACCCCAGAAAGGCCATCTCTCTGAGCACATGAGGATCTGGGGGACATCCGGAAGCAGCCAAAACATCTTTTATGCATTTTTCAATTTTTTCGAAGTGTTATCAGTCTGTTTGGTCTTTTTACTTTTCCTTGCATCAGTTTTGGTGACATACCCTTGTGTTACCAGAACAGCACTCAGCCAAAACTCTGTCAGGATTTTAGAACTTGTTAATATAAAATAAATCATATGCAGTAGTCTCTTACATATCCAAAAGCACCTATGATTGTGTCCCCTTACTCAGTGTTAATGTTTGTACATATTTTTCTCTGCTATCCTGTTTTGCCCTGCATTGTATTTCTGGATGATATAGCTGGGACAAACTCCACGGATCTTGTTTGGCCTGAGCGGGCATTGCCTGGGAGGTGTGGTACTGTGGCCCCCCTCTGGGAGGTGTGCACAGAGAAGCGGGGCTCAGAGCTTCTGCCCTTGGAGGTGCCTGAGTCCTGCTGCAGGGCTGGAGCTGCTAGGTACAGGTGCCGTTGGACCCCTGGGCCGGTCCCCACCATGCAGCTGCTTGTGGCCATTTGCAGGGCTTATAGGACAGGAATGAATGCAGATGGGTTTGTGTCTGACACAGGAGATTATGTATTATTCTTTGGACTAAATTTCTTCCTGGGGGTTTTACCAGCCTGGAAGGGAAGCGCTGAGTAGAGGGAGGGCTTGGAAGCCCTGAGCCCATGGATACAGGAGTGTACTCTCTCCCTCCCAGTCACAGGACGGAGGCTGAAGGTCCAATAACAAGTGCCAACTTAATAGGAGGACAAAATAGCAGGCTGACTTAACTTAAGCTTTGTGTGAGACACCAGAAATGAAGGCTTCAAGACTCAGGCAAAACTACTTTTATGTTTAGGTTCCAAGCAGAGTGGATGACCATGTAGAAATGTGATGGGACCAAAGTGATACCCTGTGTAGGGGGCTGTGGCCATGTGAGGTAACTGCTCCTTAGGTGGCCAGGTCCCTCCCTCTGTGCTAGGCTGGTGCAGCAAGCCCTGGCCCTCTTGGGTCCCTCCTCAGTGCCCTGGCTGACACCCCCCACCCCAACCCCGCAAGCCAGGCCTGCTGGCCTTTTAGCTGAGTATGGGTGGGGACACAGTTTCCTTTTTTTTTTTTTTAATAGTAAACCTAGATTTATTTGTTAAACTATTACAAAGACAAAACAATTACCATCAGGAGTACTTTATCATCCCAGCTCATTTATAGAAAACTAAACTAAGAAGGTAGCAATTAAAGGATATAAGCTGGGGAGGCTGGGGAGATGGCTCAGTAGAATAAGCGCTTCCCTGGCAAGTACAAGGACCTGAATTCAATCCCTGGTTCTGAAAAAAAAAAAAAAAGATATAAGCTAAGAGGCTATAACAGGATGGAAGAAGCAGAAGCTACCCAGGAGCACTTATACCAGGGTGGGATCTGCAACTGGGATGCTGCCCAAGAGACCACCTAGAGAGGTCTGAATTAATCTCCCCCAGATTAGTGAGATGCTTGTCCCTGTGGAGAATGACAAGAGACTGCCTCTTCTGAGACCTCTGCCTATTCTTTTATGGATAAGGGTATTCTAGAGCCCAAAGACCTGCATCCCCTCTTCCCCCACAATGTCTCTGTAACTTCAGCCTATTTTCCTGCAAAGTTCTTGCTAGTGTGTGGACAGTGTATACTGCAAAGGCAGGAATTACAGGCCTAGTCAGCACATAGGTAGACACAAAGTTAGAGAGTAAATGATACACTACAAATATCTCTGTGGGTAAACTAGTTCACCTTTGTTACTAAAGGTCATTGTTTCTTCTGCTGGTGACAACTTGCTGTCTCAGTATAGTTTATCTTGAGGAAGAACTGGCTTAAGTGAGTTTTGGAGAAGCAAAAAGATTTTCATCTTTTCCTGTTTTCATAGGGAAGAGGCCCCAAGTTCTCTCCTACAGCAATGAGCAGAATCTTAAAGCAATAGAAAACACTTTCAGTGATCAGCATCTGCATCCTCAAACTGTCCTGCAGCTGCTGGTGCGGTATCTACTTCTACGCCATCTCCATAGTCTCTCAGTGAATCCCTTGTGTGCACCCTAGCTATGTTAATACTGGCTGTTCACAGGCTGGGAGAGGATGCCTGCCAGTCTCTCCAGTGTGGCTGGCCCTTCTACTGTTAAATGAGATAGTCCTTCTTCGTAGGTAGAAAATGTGGGGGTAACCCCCGTCCTTGTTCGTGTGCTTCCATGTCATACTCCTCACCATCGTAATCACCCGAGTGAGTCTTCATCCTCAGGATCTGGTGCGAGGCCTGGCACTGACACATGCCCGTGAACATCGCCTCCAACGCTGATGTATCACCAGGCACAGATCTAAATTCAGAAATAGGTTCAACATCAGCATCACTGTCTTCCTCTACTTCATCAGCCAGAGATTCTTTTATTTCCTCTCCAAATTTAGCATTCACCATAACGTACAAATGCTCTCGTGGATAGGCATTTAGGTCCCTGGATACAGCATGTAAACTAATGGTGGGGTATTCCAGTGAAAATCCTACTCTGGAACCATCTAATCAAGACAGGCTGCTCTCGGAGCTGTAAAGGGTGCCGGCGCCGAGGCCTTTCCCATTCAGCTTGGCCTCGGTATCTGGTTGCTGGTGCCAGAGCCCCCAGGCTGACCCCGGCAGTGGAAAACTTTTGAGGAAGCTCATTGCAGCTGGGAGCACCAAAACCCAGCCTGGGAAGGGGGACACCGTTTCCTAAAGGGTTTTACCAAGAGGATTTGCTGAGGAGGAAAGTGGCCTGAGCGGAGGCGTCCGTTTGTGGGGAAGTGGTCGCAGCTGTGTGCAGACGAGGGACTAAGTCTTTGTGTCCCCATCTGTTGCCTGAAGCACCATCCCTGAGTATCTCCTGGGTGAGCAGACTCTTAGCCTCCACCATGTATGGACAAATCCCTCCACCTCTCCTAGCCACTCCTCTCGTCTCTGAATGGGGTGGAGGATGCTTCTCCCAGATACTACCTTCCAGGGGAGCTGGGCCAGGACAGATTTCCCCGGTCCTCAGAGGCCATTTCCAGCTGGCCAGCTCCCCGGCAGGCCTCCCCACTGCTGAGCACACACGTGGGCTTGGACCCTGCTTTCCTGCTCACGTGCCGTGCTGTCACAAGGAACCACAGACACAGGGGAAGCCCCTGGCTCCAGGTCACTCAGCAAGCGCAGCCACCCGCCTCTGGTCTGGGGGCCTTGGGAGCACCCTCCTCCAGATGGACGCTTCTGCTTGGATTTTTTGACACGGCAAAGACAGCTCCTAAACAAAACAAACTTTTAGAAATAGTGGGGAGACAGAATTAGGGGAAGAATGAAGGGGGAATCTCACCACCCAGCCTTTTCAAGCAAAGCCCTGGTGTCACTGTCAGACACACAGCTGATGATGACAAGAATGAGCCACTGTGTCAGCAGGGAAGACCCTGCAGCACCTGCTTGGGGCACAAGTAAGAAGCCCAAGGCTTGTCAGTGGTGGACCTGTCCCCCAGCGGGCACCTAAACCTTTACTGTATGAATTGAAAAGGCCCTGATGCATTTTCCTGCCATTAACATTTGTGCCAAGTCTGCCTCTGAGGCCGGTGTGCCCAGGACGGGGGACCAGGCTGGCTGTGGTTGGCAGTTCCAGCCTCTGAAAATGCTTGCTCCCTAGACTCTGGGTCTCTGGTTGATTCTGGGTAAGCAGGGAAGGGGGAGTGCTCCTTTCTGCAAAAGGGAGCCCCCCCTCAAGGAGAAGAGATGGGGAACCTGGGGCCAGAGTTGGCCCTGCAGTCCAGCTCCACTCTTTCTAACTTGATTTCTCAGGAGCAGGTCTCTCTCTCTCTCTCTCTCTCTCTCTCTCTCTCTCTCCTCTCCTCTCCTCTCCTCTTCTTTCCTCTCCTCTCTCTCTCCCCCCATCCCTCTATCTTCCACCTTCTTCTCCCCCCTTATTCCCCTCTCCATCTCCTTCCTATTCCCTACCTCCAACTCTCATTTCCTTCCCACAGTGTCCCCCTGCAGCATTCTATCCTCTGTTATCAGTGGTCTGAATTTACTTTGGTCCAACTAATGTTTTCCCATTTGTGATGTATTCCAGAACAGGCTTTATGGGAGTGCTGAGATGGCCCCTGCCCTCCATGAGCTCATAGTCCTACAAGGCATGGGGCCAGGAACACATGTCAACATTCGTTCCTCCATTTAGCAATGTTTATTGAGCACTTGTCATGTGCCAAGCTTGTGCTGGAAGCTGTGCAGTGATAGGACAGAGTCCTAGGTGGAATATCCTGAGGTCCAGTGATAGGCTCCCACTTCCCTGTTCAGCTTTTCATCCTCCCCTCCTGGCCAGGGCTCTCTGGTGTCAGGAGGAGGGTCAGTGGAGGTTGTGGGGAGGTTCCTGGGAGGCCCTGGGGTAGATGTAGCCGGAATGTGAGGAGGTCTCTTGGGACTCCACTGTGCCTAAGTCCTATCCTGAGGGTGGGATGGCTGGAACAGAAAGACAGGCTGTGAGAGTTTGGTGGCTTCTAAAAAGGTTAGACAGAACTACCACATGAGCCAGCAATTCTTGCCTTGTGTGAGTACATCCAAAAGGATAGAAGGGGCTGGCAAGATAGCTCAGTGGTCTAAAGCGCCTGCTTAGGCAAGCATGCAGGGACCTTGGTTCNATCCCCAGCACCACATGCCATGCCAGCCCCACCCACAGGGTGGGCTGAGCTGACCATAAAAAAAATGAAAGAAAGGAAACATTTAAAAAATAAAAAATAATAAAAAAAAATTAAAGGATAGAAGGCAGGACTCCACAGATCCTGTGTGCCAGTGTTCACAGTAGGGCTGGTCGCCAGAGCCAAAAGGAAAACAACCCAAGGGGCTGTTGATGGATGAATGGGTGAGTAGCTCGTGGTGTTGATGTCCAGTGGAATATTATTCCACCAAGAATTATTATTATTATTATTATTATTATTATTATTATTTTGGTCAGCTCAGGATGCTGTAAGGGCAGGACTGGTAAGGCATGAGGATCTGGGGATCGAATCACAGAATTGTGAGCCTGACTGCTTTGCTTAATCAGGCACTTAAACAACTGAGCTAATGAGCAGGCCCCTTAGTCTGCCAAGAATGAATGGAATTGCGATGCATGCAAGACCTGGATGGGCCTGGAGAACATCATGCTGCATGAAAAATCCGGATGGTTAGTAGAGTGGGGCCTCGGTTCACCAACTGCCTCTGTTCCATGATCCCGGGAACAGGCCGAGGCTGTGTTCACCTCCCGATGTGGAGTTTAGGAAGGGAGACAAACTTTGGTTGAACACTTCTGTTTGCAAACCAAATAGTTCTTGAACAGAAGCATGCTGACCTGAGGTCTTACTGTCTTCACTTCTGCTGTGGGAGAGAGAAAAAGAATAAACGTGAAGGGGGTGAGTTGCTCCAACTCGGAAAAGTGCTTTATACAACAGACTCACACGAAACCCAGGGTCCACATGGTCTCTGGAGGGCAAGGGGGGAAGTGGTGGCCATGTCCTCCTTCGACTACTGTGTCCTGCTGTGGCAGACGGAGTGTGAAGGAAGGAGAGGGACACACGGGCACCAGCCTTGGGTCAGCCTAGCTCTGCGACTGAGCAGTCTACCAAGAAGTTTGGGTTTCCTGGGGCAAAACGCTGACGTGGCTGCTCGCTCAAGATGAACCGTGGTCCCAGCTGTTGTGGTGATTAACTGTGGTCCAGATGTGCTGTTGAGACTCCATAGTAAACAACAGATCCTGCGTGTAACCCTCAGGACACCAGCAGCTGCTCTGCTCTTGGCTGGCCAGGGTGGAGGAGTGGCCCATGGGAAGGGAGAGGCAGGAGAAGCCACCATCCCACAGGCTCGGAACGGTGGTGCTCGTGGGTGGGTGGAGATGGGCCCTGGGGGCCAGAGGTCTGCTGCTGCGTGCAGGATGAGCAGCTCATGGATCTGGGTGGAGACCCTCGAGCTGGAAAGCGGCATAGAAATTGTTCTCCAGCCTGTTGCTGTATGGCTGGGAGCCTGGGGCCTGGAGCAGCAGTTTTATATGGCTGCCACATGTTCAAGAGAGCTGAGGAGGCGTGGAGTCAGAATTGGGCCAGAGCCAGGGTCCAAGGGACTGAGCACTAGGCCTGGGCCTGGGGTGAATGTGAGCTGGGGTCCTTTCTTCTGTAGCCCCAGTTGGCTGCTCTTCAGGGTCCTGTTGACACTGAGATTTACCTAACCCTAACCACCCATGTGAATGTCACTGATGACCGACGTTACCAGGGTGACAGGTGGACATCAGTCTTCTCCTGATCCCAGGAGTGCAGTGTCTAGCCAGGCTGGTGAAGTTGTGGCTGGAAAGGACCTCATCGGGGAGGGGAGGGGTCCTGGGGTGGCTTCTCCCATGGGACTAGAACCTACCTAGGCCAAGAGGCCACCAGTTCTGCCCCAGAGAAAGAGCTGCCCTGGCTGGGGCTGACTCAGGAGTCATGAGAAGAAGCCAGCACCATTCAGGACAGGCACTGGGGTGGCCAGCACCTCCACCTGGGGAGCGTGCGACTCCTCCACAGGAAGACAGTGAGGGAACTCTGTCACACAGACTAAACTCAGTCCAAGAAATTCAAGTGAGGCAAATGGAAAGGATTCAGTGGTTCTGCCTTACCTCACTGGAGACTGAAATGAACATGGACATGTAGAACGTGGAGCTATACCAGGGCTGGTTCTGAATTTAGGGCTCCATCCAAACCCAACCCAGCTCCCTTGGAGGCAGCGATAGAGAGCAAGACCTAGACGTGGCAGCTATGGAAGGCTTCCTGGAGGAAGTTACCATGAGAGCTGAGGCCTGAAGGTGGATGGGGACTTAGGGCAGAGGAGAAAGGTCCCAGGCTGGGTGGAGAGCCAGAAAGACTGTGGCCAGCTGAGGAGCCCATAATGACCTCAGTGGGGGCGGGCTGAGTGAGGGTGGTGGAGTTGAAGGAATGTCAGCATGTGGTTCAAGTCAGGGAGCTCCTGTTCTACCCAGCAGTTACTCGAAACACTTCAGCCAGTCAATGACGTGGCCGGTGTGGGCCTGAGTTGAGACGGGCTCCGGGGTGGGTGGTTTCCATGGGAGGTGATCCCAGAAAGCACCAGTGGAGGAGCGGGACAGTTAAATTAGGAGAGGCTGCCAGGAAAGTGTGTGTGGTCATGCAGGTCACCTCAGGACAGCTGAGGACTTTGGGAGCTGGTGTAGAGTGTGCCCCTCAGTTGGTCCCCAGCAGGAGGGTGGTGGGAGTTTGTCCATCAATGCTTACCACTCATTGGCTGGAGATTTTTGGGCCTTGATACTGTGCCCCAGAACTTATTTATTTATTTATTTATTTATCTATCCATCCATCCACTTATCTATTTATCTATTGATTTATTTGGTACAGGGTCTCACTACACAGCTCAAACTTGTAGTAATTCTCCTGTTTTAGCCTCCCCAGTGCTGGGAATACAGGTGTGCATGCCCACGTTTGGTTTCGATGGCTGACACTACATGCCTGAGGTTCCAGGGCCTGCATTGCATGCGATATCAAGGATTGAACCCAGGTCCTTACACTTGCCAGACAGGCGCTTAGATTGCTGAGCTGTCTTTTCAGCTCTGCCCCAGCACTTCTGGCTTTCCACTGAGGTAGGGCCCAGGGGGGCCTGCAAGCAGAGGTGTAGCTAGAGTGGGTTGTGAGTGGCTGTCAGGAGGGAGCCGGCATCCTTGGGCCTACCAGGACTCTCTGGTGGAGTGCCACACAGGGTCACGTCGTAATTCCAATTATGATGATGTGAAGATGGTTTATTTATTACAAAGACCGGGGCTGTGGGGGCAGGAGGGATAGGAAGTGTGGTCACTCAGGATTGGCAGCCACAGAGCTGTGCCCACCCTAGGGCTGAAGGGATGAATGGAGGGGTTGTTCCTGAGACTGGGAAGGAGACGTGCAGAAGCCTCCCGGAGAGCAGCAGCCAGCCCACAGCCACCGCGCCAGGCCATGAGGGGTCAGGGATCCTCACCTCTGTGCTCCACCCCAATCTCCTGCCCAATTACAGGCTGGCCTGGCCAGCCCCCAGGCCAGGGCAGGATGGCACAGCTCAGAGGGCTGTGGAAGGCCTGGCAGAGGATGCAGTTTTCAAACAGATGGGGCTCCGGTGTGACGAGGTGTCCACAGGGAACAGAGACCAATGTCACGCTACACCTTGAGTGGGGGCTGGGGCCCTCATTGTAGCTGCCCCTCCACAGCAGTTGTCCTTTTTCCTTGGTCAACCCATCCTTTTTCCCCTAAGACTCCCCTTTCCTGATCCCTGCATCTTTCTCCAAAGCTGTGCTCAAAGTGCGGTGCCTAGGACTGAAACACCTGGCTCTTCCTGCCACCAACTTTGGCCACAGCAAATCCCTTCTTCTTCTGTGCCTCTGTTTCCCTATATGTGAAACCAGGAAGGCTAGTCACATGACCTCCCAGGCCCTCTTCTACAGCAGCAGGAAAGGTTTTCTTTTTGAAATAGTCATGAAAATGGAGTAAAATAAACATTGTCCCCTTGCAGAAACTGAGGCCTAGAAGAAGGAGTGTCTTGGTGAGTCAGCCCTTCCTGCTCCGCCTGTGCCTTCCCATGTTGGCTTCAACAAGCCTAAGAGCTGGCATGAAGTTTCAAGGCCTCTCTTGTGTTCTTGTTTTGTGTGTGGCTGCAAATGGAATCATGGAAACGCGTAAGAACAGTGACTTCCACCAGTCTCCTAGACAAGCTAATCCCTCCTGTCCTGCCTGGGGATTTAGTGTCAGTACAATGTCACTGCTTGACTTTGAGCCCATGGGTCCAGCAGGAACCTCAGATCTTATTTGTAGGCAGCTTTGAGGAGCCCTGTGGTGATGGCCCTGGATGGGGCCTGGCAGTCCTGACACTTAGCCCTGACTCCATGGGCCTTGCCCCAGACCCATGAAACAAAGCCTACTCTTTCGAGACTCTCAGGTTAACTGTAGGCCAAGCTCGGGGACCTCCGAGACCACCTTGTTGAAACCACTGTTTTCCCGTGAACTGGAGTGAGAACAGGTGCTGGCTCCTGCCGGAAGTCCATGCCGGCCCGCATACCAGTTCTCTTTGGCGTGTACCTTGTGCCCACATGGGTTTATTTTCACAGTGAAATTAGCTGCCCTGGTTAGAAATCAAACTGAGGTTTCTGGTTACCTCAAGGAACCAGAAGCTTGGCAGCAAGGGGGTCATACTCTTGTCCAGCATGTTTGGGCCATGGTGGAACTGCAGTCCCCCAGCCCCCAAGGGACAAGCCCTGTGTTCTCCCGCCCACCACAACCCCCGGGCCTGTGCTCATCTCGCAGGAGCTGAGGACCGTCGCCATCTCCCACCAAGCTTGCGTTGTGCTTTCTTAGGGCCGAGGTGGCAAGCAAAGCAAAAGATTTTGGATCTCCACATTTCCGATGAAAGTAGAAGAAATCTATTTTTATTACCGGCTTGCATGCTTTGCCTGGGTTGCTGATACAGAAGTTTGTCTCCAGCAGTGTGTTTGGTCCCTGTCCTTGCCTCTGCCACAACACCACCATTGCTGTCACGCTTATCACATATTTACTGGCCTTCTCTCAAGCTGTGTCCACAGTGACACAGGTCAGGACAGTCCTTGACTTGTCTGAAAGGCCACATGGGAGACAGAGAGCAGACAGAGCGACCAGGGAGGGAGGAGTCAGCGCTAATACAATGAGAAACTTCTGGCCAGACAGGGTTGCAGCAAAGAAAGGGCTGCAAGAGAGAAGGGCCTTATGGATGTGCTCCAGCAGCCAGGGCGGGCGCTCCGGCTGCAGCTGTAGTCCTCATCGCAGGGACTATCGGGATGGAAAATGGAGGAGCGCTGAGGCAATTTGGAGGCAGAGATTCAGGGCTGGCCCGTCAACTCAGCCACCTCACGAGAAGTCTGTTGAGTGTAGCCGTGACTCCTACGACGCTACCTACTCAGAGGCCGAGGCAAGAGGATCATAGGCTCAAGGCCAGCCTTGGACAATTTAGCGAGACCCTGTCTCAAAATAAAATAAGAGCTTGGAGTGCATCTCAGCAGTAGAGTGTGTGTTTTGCATGGATGAAGCCCTGCATTCAACCCCCAGTACTGTTTGCCGCCTGGGTGGGAACATGAGGACAGGCCCTGGCTTCCACAGTGGACACTCTGTTGGAGCTCTCTGGCCCTGCCAGAACCCATGCAGTTACCAAACAGCCCCACTCCGGTTCCCTGGAGGCTGTCCCACAAGCCCTTGTGGGGTATATTGCATGCAGGTGGCCCCAGTCAGGTGGTGCAGACACTTGACATAGTAACGGAACGTCAGGTCCCCATGGTTCATGTGGCACACCTCTGTGTGTGAGCCAGATGTCAGGGACCTCTCACAAGAGCCGAGGAGGTCATCATCCCAGCCGTTGTCTGCATCCCAGACCTGCACCTTCAGAGGCTGTGCTGGGGCCACGACCACATCCCCGAAGTCCAGCTGGGTATCCCACTTGGGGTTGTTGTTGTTCCACACCGTGTAGGTCCTCAATTGCTGCTTGCCAAAGAAGACCTTCACGTAGGCATCCGTAGCGGTGATCCAGTCCCCCCACAGGTTCTTAGCTTGGACTATCGTCACCTCCAGCCGGGCCAGGCCCCTTTGGCTTGGACAGCAGTCCTTGGTGCTGACCGCTGAGCCATGGCACACACACTGGCATGGGTCACGGGAACTTTTTTGCTGCCCTGGCGGGCAGGGCCGGCTACAGTCCTTCCAGCGTGCCTTGCCCATCAGGTACTTGCTCACCGCCTGCCTCAGAGCCTCCCGTCGTGGATTCTGCTTTTCCAGCAGCACATGCAGGGGCTCCAGGCTGTAGTCTACCAGGCCAGGCTTCCTGCGCAGTGAGGCCACCCAGGCTGAGAACTTCTCGGGCCCAGCCTTGCTTCCGAACAACAGATCATACATGGATTCCTGTTGCCCACCAACCACTTCAAAGAAGCGCTCGTGGTAGGCCTGGTGGAAGGAGGTTGTCATCTTGTGATTCTTCTTCTTCTCTTCACAGGCCTTGTATTCAGATGAGGCACTGGAGTGGCTGCTAATGCTGACCTGGGCCTCGGCCGTCAGGCAGTCACCTACCTCATCAGCCGTGAGTCCGTTCAGGGCCAGCTCGCAGGTGCGCAGGGCGGTGAGGGCCGAGATGCGGCCGCCCAGCTCCACAGCCCGGATGAAGTGTGTGCCGAAGCTGGAGATGAGCCTGTGGTAGTCAGGCTCGGTGGAGGAGTTCAAGTGGGGAGGCAGGTCCCGGAGGGCTTTCCTGAAGTCGGGGTGGAGCGGGGGTGTGTGCACCAGGCGGTAACTGAGGAGAGAGAAGAGTAGTAGGCTCACCAGGGGCAGCGTTTTGGCCATTCTCCTTCCAGATTGCCAAGGCTGCGTGTGAGGGCAGAACAGGACTTAACCAGGGGCCCTGGCTCCAAAACTAAGCTCTGGGGTGCTGAGCTGGCAGGAAGCCTGCCCTGGTGCTCCTTGGGCACATAGGCCTATCGTGTAGGTATTTCCTCTTTTTCAAAATAGAATTTTTAATTTTTTCTTTTCTTATGGTAAGCAGAGCGACAGCTTCAGAAGCTGTGATGTGGCCTTCACCTAGCCATCTGTTCCTCTGATCAGGCCCATGTGCCTGGGCTCCTGACCACTCTGGGCACGCAGGCAAGAGGTGCCTGGCTGCATTGTGCAGGGTGTGTGGCCCGGGAGTGGAGCACACAGAGCGAGTGTAGGGTTGTCCCGTGTAGAACCTGGGCCCCGGGCTGCTGGCTCCTGGGGGGGGTAGTGACAGTGGTTGCCCAGGCCACACAAGCACGACTGAATGAGGCCCCCGGGATGCTCACATGCCCTCTGCATGCTTCCTCACTGGGCTGCCCAGATTTGGGGCTTGGAGGATGGAAGAGGCCACGGAGCCGTGAGCTGAGAACCAAGACTGTGGCTGCCTCGCTGGAAGAAGCCACCATGTCTGCACGTTGTCTCTGTGGAGTTTCTGTGCACCCCCTGAATTCCCACCCGCTTTCCAAGGGCAGAGCCTGCCAGCCTCACCTGTACAGGCGGCACTCCACCTTGTCCATGCTGAAGCTGTACTGGTCATTGTGGCTCTTCTCAGCTGCGAAGTTGGCTTCCTGGGAGTGTGAGCCAGCCACGGACACGTGCAAGTTGCCGATGGAATGGGACACATCCAGCCCCGCCTTCCAGTCATTGGTGATTTTGGAAGCCGCATCACTGGCTACATTCTCTGTGGAGCTGACCTTGGCCTTGGACACGTGGCGCTGGCAGCCAGGGCCCTCTGCACGCCAGTGGTCCAGCGCCAGGGGCAACAGCTGCACAGTGTTCCCCTGCAGGGCATTTTTACAGAGGGTACAGGTGCCATCTGGCCGCAGGTACCTCTGGGTGTCCACAGAGAAGGAGCGTGAGCGGCGAAGGCTGGTCACGTCCACACCTTCCCCCGCCAGCCATGCACCCGGCACAAAGCTGAGCTGCTGTTTGCACTCTGAAGGCCCAGCTGTGAAGCAGGGGGCTGGGGCAGGTCGGGGCAGCACCAGGAGAATGCCAAGGAAGAGCAGGTGGGCCCCCATGGTGCCTGGGAAGCTGTAAGCAGAGGGGCAGGGGTTATCTGATGTCTCCACCCCAACCGTGGGCGACTGTAGGGACAGACTGAGATTCTCTTTAGTTATTCAGTGCCAGAGAGATTGCTCCTCGCAGGCTTGGTCTACCTCCTGCATTGCCCAGAGAGGGCAGCTGTCTTGCCTAGAGTCTCATAGCAAGCAGGAGTCCCCTGCTATTTAAGGCCTGACGGGCATCTGAATTGACGGCTTGATCCTCAGGATGCAACTGCTGCCGAGAGAAGGAAATTATGGCCACAGAAGGGACAGAGTAGCAATAGCAGCTTTGGGGACGGGACTGGGGAAGCCTAGGTCCTCAAGAAGGGTCATGTGACTCCATACTTTGCAGCCGGGCTTGAACTGCCACTTGGCTCTGCAGTTCCAGCTCTGATCTCTCCTGCTGAGCCTTTAACAGAAGTGGAAAAGAAGCCAGGGCCGTGTGGCCCTTACTCTTCCTCTGAGCATCAGCTGTACCCTAGATGGCCGAGGGCCGCTGGTGTACCCGCACCTTGCTCTGGTGCACAGGCCTCCTCTGCTGGCTCCTACCAAGCTTTGCGTGCATCCCTCATATTCCAGCTGGGCCCCGCCTGTACAAAGGAGTGACTTGAAGATGGAATGCAGGCAATATGAGGGTTCAAGAAGAGAGTCAGGACAAGAGTCTTCCTATGGCCTCAGCTTAGGGGGCCAGCACAGCCCGTGACCTTAATTACCTCAGGGAACCCAGCTCCTCCTGGCCCTCATTTCACTGGCCCAGGGAGGCTGTCTAGTGACTGTAGAAGCTTTGGTCATCAGCACTGGAAGGGACTTTGCAGATTGTAAAACCTCTTCATTCACACGTGAGGACGCTGAGGCCCAGAGTGGGCACAGGGCTGCCCGCTGAGTTAGCAGTGGGGGATCGGGGCCTCCTGACACCCAGGTCTCTTGTCATAGGGGCATCACAGAATTTCCTGCTTCCTTGTGTTCTGTCCCAAAGCAGTAGCCCCACTCACTCCCAGGGTCCCTAGGTCCCCCTCGGTTTCCCCCTACCTGGAATCTGAAGAGAAGCTGTCGGAGGACACCCTCACTCCCCACTGGAGGTGGCCGAAATGGTGCTGTCAGCCCCCAGCACCTTTGTATTATTTCTGCTTCCTGCCTGCCCTCAAACTGTGGCCACAGGTCCCACCAGCACCGCCCCCTCTCGTCATTACCTCCTCTTCCGGCCCATGACAGCCCTCAGGAAGTAAGTGGTGATGGCCAGAGGTACATCTGCCACACAGAGCCACCTCAGGTATAGGAGCCCTGGAACAGACAGCAGGGTGAGCACAGGGCTGGAGCCTTTGTTCTTGAACTCTGCGTGCCTGAGCTGGGGCTGGGCTGGCCTCTGGGCATCCCCTGCTGCCGCCTGCTCGAGGGAAATGTGCCAGGCACAGGGGCAGGAACTGAGAACTGTCGGGGTCTAGGTATTGTGGCGAGGCGTTAGCTCAGTGGCCAGGCAAGGTGCTTTAGCTTCCCTGTGCCTATCTCCTCATCCAGAAATGGGATAAGGGTGAGGTAGACACTGGTGGCGGCTATGGTGGTGAGGTCAGTCAGGCGAGCCAAGTGTTTGGAGCAGCAGTCAGCCATTAGCCAGCATCAGCGTATGTGACTGTCCTCATCACTGAGCAGTGGGTGTCTACTTCCTGCCCATACCTACAGCCCAGCCTGAGCCCTAGGTGCTGGTGGGTCCGGCCCTGTGGGGGCTTACGGTGCGGAGGTTTCCATGGGTGGAGTGACTCATGGTCAGCTGTGGGGGGCACAGTCATCTGAGATGTGAGGTGGGGACGAAGGGGTAAGTGGGTGGCCAGTTCTCACCGCCAGCTGCATCTGTGACAGGAACAAACAGCCACAGACCCCAGACCACGTGTGACCCTGTGTCCCGTGGGTCACGACTCAGGCTCATTCCTTGATTCTCTGTCTTCCTCCTCCTCCTCCCTCCCCCCATTACAAGAAGGGGTTCACGCTGCCTTCTCGGAACTGATCCATCTCCTGTCTCTCCCCCATGAACAGTGGCTTTCCGACCTCTCTGCTGTGCGGGGGTCCTGGCGGATGCCGAAGTACTGGGGAGCTCTTCCTGGCCACACTGGGAGATCCAGTTAGTGGATGGGGAACAGAAACAAGGTTCATAACAGGTCCTAGTCCCAGCTTCTCCAGAAACTTGCAGAGTGGCTCAGCGGGGGGCCCTGACAAGTCCTTCTGGACCTGCGTGTCCTCATCCACCAAATCGAGGGGAGGCCCTGAGATTGCGAAGAACCTGCAAGTGGAGGGCAAGCTACACGGCCTGCAGGGGCCAGAGGCTGAAGTCTAGGGCTGGGGGCGTTAAAGAGTCGAGATGGCGTTGACCTGACACCTGTGTGGCTGTGTCACCGATGACATCTCTCTTGCCTGGTTGAAAG
Source organism: Tympanoctomys barrerae (assembly GCA_002564285.1). Classification (NCBI taxonomy): domain Eukaryota; kingdom Metazoa; phylum Chordata; class Mammalia; order Rodentia; family Octodontidae; genus Tympanoctomys; species Tympanoctomys barrerae. The sequence goes on from NDGN011298902.1 coordinate 16,302, forward strand.
TTGATGCTCCAGCTGTGCACAAAGCACTGTTTTTCCTCCAAGTTATAAATTTCAACAAATTTTCAACAAGCCATTTGTTCAACTGTGACACATTCATGTGGTTTTTAAAAATGACTTTATTGAGATCTAATTCATGACCATGTATTCGAAGCCCCC
>NDGN011298936.1:0-15599 GCA_002564285.1 Tympanoctomys barrerae
TAGTGATCCTCCTGTTTTCAGCCTCCCAAGGGCTGGGATTACAGGTGCGCGCCACCACACCCATTCTCAGTCACCATCTCAGCATGCCTCAGGGGCAGGGCCAGCACATCACATTGGGGATTGAATCCCAGTTCCTGCCTAAGCAGATGCTTCAGTCCACTGATCTATCTGGCCGGCCCTTCCTCCTTTGTTTAAGCATACATAATTCATCATTCTTGCCACTTTCTGAAGCAGTTCCGAAAGTCTTCTTTTTGGAGTATCTTTACAAGGTGTGATCAAAGCTAGTGACTGCTGCTGTCTAGTGCCACCCAATTGAAGGCAGGCTCAGTCTGTCATCATCCCTATTATTTACTGGATCTGTAACATATGGCTCCTGACTGTGCCCCAAAGTCAAAATGACCTTGAAAGGTAAATAATTTGTGTCGATCCAAGGCGAGACAGCCATAATGCTATAACCAAGACACCTAAAAAGAGGACTTGCAGAACTTCAGAGGGTGAGCAGGGAGTATTTTGAAAGGGATCAATGGAAATGTGTTTTACTGTAATCCTTTTTTATTTTTATTTATTTATTTATATTTTGTATTGTAGGGAAGGGTCTACAGGGTGTTCCGGGTCTCACTACTAGATTGGATTCCTAATGTTCCACCTGTTTATAGCCTCCCAAGAGCTGGGATTACAGGTGTGCGCCACCACGCGCAGCCTCAATTGCTGTCTCAGTGTGACCCAGGGGCAGGACTGGCATGGCAGGGGATCAAACCCCTGACCCCTGAGCTTGCTTGCAGGCACTTAATCTGCTGAGCTATTTGGCCAGTCCCGCAATCCATTTTTAAAAATTTAAACATTCACTATAGTTTTTCAACCACACCCAATATACTGTACATCTTAGAGTACATGATTGATGGATTAATTTAAAATTAATGTTAACCACCAATAACTGCACATTCACATGATTATATATCAATGCTGATATATATTAATCTTATGTTTTGATATTAATTTCGCTGCTCTCTGTTCCTTCCTATGGTTTGAGTTTCCATCTGGGGTCCTTTTCCTCATCCCTGAAGAAATTCCCGTTAGTATTTTCTTACCTAGGTCTGCTGGTGACAAACTTTCCTAGATTTCTGCAGTCTGAAAATAGCTTGATCTCACCCTCATTCTTCAAGGTTATTTTCAATGAGCATAGAATCCTAGATAGTAATTATTTTTCTTTTAGGACTTGGGAAATATTCCATTAACCCCTGTTTCCCCCCTAGGTTGTAATGAAGTCGTATGTACCACTCTGTTGGTCCTCTGTTATTTATTCTCCCCTTGTCCGGGGTAGGGCGTGGAGAGAGAGAGAGAGAGAGAGAGAGAGAGAGAGAGAGAGAGTGAGAGAGACTTCCTTAGGCTTTTTATTCCATCCAGGCTTCCATACATTGTCTAGCACCCACCCACACTGGTGAGGGCAGGTCCTTTTTCTTCAATCTGTGGATCCCTCCGCTCACCGGGTTATCTCTTTTAGAAACATCCTCATCGTCACATGCAAGAAATAGCCATCTATATGACCACCCTTTAGTCCAGTCAAGTCAACACATGAACTAAACCATCACAAGTAGTATCAGTTCTCTTCTCAGCGGGCGCATTTCCTTCCCTTTCTCTTTTCTGTCTTTCTGGGATAACAACTAGTCCCACATCAGACCTTCTACCTGAATCCCGAGGGTGCGTTCCTCCACCTCATCTTTTCCATTTTGATTTCTGTGTTTCATCCTGACTTTCTGCTTCCGGTTCACTAATTCTTCCCATCTGTGTCTAAGAACAATTTGCTAACTTTTTAAATCGTTTCAATTTCCGTGCCCATTTTTATTTTATGTCCAACCACTTCCCTGACGATATTTGTCTGGACCACCAGAGGCTGTCTTTCTGTTGTCTGTTTCTCTTGCTTTGTGACCACACCGTCTTTGTGCATTTGGTTATTGTTCTCAAACTGTAGAAAGACTGCAGAAATAGTACCCAGAACTCCCCTCATACCCAGCAAGCCCTCAGAGGGTGTGGAACAGCCACGGTGCTGCATCACAGCCAAATACTTCAGTGTGCATTTCAGGCCCACAGTAGAATGCACCTACTGAGCTCGGCACAGCAATCAGACTCAAAGAATCCACACAAGTGTGTTGTCACCCTCCCATCTGCAGACTCCGTCGGCCTCCTAAGTTGCTTCTGAGTTAGAGAAGTTCCTTAGATTTCCCCCAGAGTTTGTGATCGTCTCATTTTTGAAGATTCGATGACAGTTATTTTGTAGATTGTTCATCAGTGTGGACTTATCTGTTTTACTTATGACTAGATTCCAATAATGCATCTCTACCATAAATATTGCAGAAGAAACTGCTACTTCTTGTTGCCTACTCCTAGGTGGCACCTGAGTCTGATTCACCTGATTAATGATGTTAATTCTGATTAAATAAGGTGTTGTCTTGCAGGTTTCTCCACTGGAAAGTCACTCTTCTTTCTGTTTGTGATTAATACATGTTTTGTGAAACACAATTTTGAGATTGGAAAGGTGCTATTTTTAGGGCCAGCCAAATAACTCAGCAGATTAAAGCACCTGCTTAGGCAGATGTAGCGGCCGGGTTCATCCCTGGCATGCCATGCCAGCCCTGCCCCGGGGTCATGCTGAGACAGCGATTGAGACTGGGCATGGTGGCGTGTGCCTGTAATCCCAGTGCTTAGGAGGCTGAACACAGGCAGATCACTACGAGTCCCATCTACATAGTGAGACCTGTAGACCCTGTAGACCCAGTACTAAAATACCAAAATCCAAACTAAAACAAAAAACAGAAAGGAAGAAAAAGAAAATGTACTATTTCTCATCAAGCATTTCTTTAAGGAGAATAAAAATAGTTTTTAAAAAATTGGGAATAATACAGAATTTCACTAAACAAAGTGAAAAGAATTCAACAATAGTAGTTATTTTGCATATTGTTGTCTTCAGATTCATTGGTCAGATTATTAGCTATAAGTATGCAAATAGGTCAAAAAAGAGAGAGAAAAAATTTAAGCATCAACTACTCCTTTCAATAGACCAGCAGAAATCAGAAGTACAATTATGAAAGTTATTCTTTCTCTCTCTCTCTCTCTATATATATATATATACATTTTTCCCTTCTTTCTTTCCTCCTTTTCCTCCTCCCAGTTTTTTCTTTCCTTTTCACAGTATCTATTTTACCTTTCAGATTTTATTTACTCTTTCAGGTTCTTACACTAGGGAGAGAATCTGATGTTTACACATGAAGGTCTGATCAAACTTGATGTTTCCTACCTGACTTACAACTATGAAAGGCTGAACGGTGGCTATTGTTCACTTCCATCATTCGATACATCTATTGGTTAGCATTCTGCTAAAAGGAACTTTCCTTCTGTTTGTCTTTCTATGAACTTATTTATTATGCAGGTATGTATATATTTTATTGATCTGTTCGCTCATCTATCCACTCCCATGAGCTTAGCCACCTTGAAGCTTACTAAATAATTTAGCATTTAGCACTACATCATGCAATTATCACAATTATCATAATTGTGAGGATATGAAACATCAGAATCCCTACACACCACTGGCAGGAATGTGAGGAGGCGAAGCCATTGGAAGGTACTTTGGTTGTTCCCCGTATGATCAGAGAGTCATAGGAACCATTCATTCCACTCCTAGAGCATACCCCGGCAAAGGAAAGCAGATGCCCACCCTGAAAATTTTACATGGATGTTGATGGCAGCATTATAACTGGTGCAGTATAGAAGCAACACAAATATCCAATACAGCTACAAAGAAGTGGGAAAACGAAAGTGGCAGATCCATACGACAAAGCATTATTCAGCCATAGACAACAATGTAGAACTGGAATATGTTACAAACTGGTCGAACCTTGAAAATTATGTTAAGGGAAAGAAGACAGACAAATGAAAGTTCCCATACTACAGTTTTTACTCATATTGAAGTTCAGAATAGGGAGATTCATAGATACAGGAAGTGAATGAGTTATTGTTTAAACATGAAAAGTCAGTGGAGTGAGAGTGAAACTAAAATATACAGGGTTTTTTTTGTGGTGGTGAAATATTTTAATAGTAACTGTGTTAATGATTGTATATATCTGTGATATATTAAAACCATTGAATTGTATAATTCAAGTGGATGAATTATATGGCGTATGATTAATACATTTTAATGTGTCAAAAATAATGATATTTATTATAACTTGCTGGAAAACTTGACCCGACATGGAAACTTTTGCGGCATATAACCTAGTGGTGCAGCTTTTTAATCAAATGGGTCATTAGTAATTGCAAAACTGAGAACCAGTGGATCCATGCAAAATTTTAGGCAAAGTATCTGAACTTTCCTAAACCCAGGTTTCCTTATCTGGCAAGGGGTGCGTTGATATCTGTTATTAAGTGATAGTGCCTGGAGGTTCCCCGTCCCAGGACAGCTCCTGGCACTTGGTAGCTTCCACTTCCTGGCTGTGGTGGTTTGAATATGTTTTGTCCCTTCCACGGTTTGTGTTGGGATCCAATCCTCATTGATATCATGAGGTAGAAACTCAGTCTAGTTACTATGTTTAGAAGAGGCCTCAGGGAGCCAACAAGATGGCTAAGAGCATCAAGGTGGAGCTTTCATGACTGGTTACTGATGACTTGTGAAGAAGGAGACAGACTACTGGAGACACAAGCACACTCTTCCTGTCATTGGGGAGATGTGGGCCAAAGGAGTGCCTAACCCGAGTATGCTAGGGAAGGAGCTCTCCTGGTTACAGTGTGGAGAGCAGAATCTGCAGCATAGCAGTGGGCAGAAGGGAGAGCAAATTGCTGTCGGAGATGTTTGCTTTGGCCACTGTGTTCCCTCTGCCTTGATAAGATTGTTTAAACTAGGTCAACACACATCCTGTTACAAACCATCCCATTCCACCCCTCTCCCCTGAGAAATACTCCTATATAATGTGCTGCCAAGTGCTTTCCTTCTATATGCCTTTGTTCTCATGTCCTTGAGTAACAAACAAGTAACCATAGAGGTCTCAGGTGGTTGCTGTTTCTCTGGGACTCTCTGGTCCCCAAGAAGCAGCCCTTCTGAGTTCTCAGCGATGGAACTAAACCATATCTCAGAGTAATCTGCATCTTCTGTGCAGCCGTGGTCCAGCGCTGTCTCTTGCTGCATGACGTCCTGCACCGTCTTGGGATCCTGCCTGGAAGATGCAGCCCCTAAGACTTGGACCTCCAGATCTGCAAGCCAAAATAAAACTCTTTAAAACATACCCAGGCTGTGACATTGCATTATTAATGACTAACACAGTGGTCTTTGGCTACAAGAAACAAAGCATTGCGCAACAGGTGGCTTGAGCTCGGTGTCCTGTTTTCCTCAATTGCCTTTTGCTTTGTCTTCATCTATACCACATGGCTTCAGTGCTCTCTACTTTTTGGGAGCTGCAGGGGCTCTTACCCGGATGTACGGAGCCTGACTTGACCTGCGGAATCAGCTCGTGACTCCTGTGGGAGGAGGAGTCTGAGTGCAGCCTAAGCGAGCCCTTTCAGAAAACTCAATTTAGAGTCTAGCGGCACCAGGGGAAGGCTCTGGAAAATGAGTATGAGCATTGATTTGGGTCAGGGCAAATTTATTTCCTTCCTAAAGATCCCTAAATGGACTTTAAATCCTCTTCTGTATTTAACATGGCCTTTAAACTCTCCTTGTCCAAATAACTTGCTTCTGCCCCAAATTCCTTCCCCTGACCCAGTCCTCCTCCATCTACTGATGCAAGTCTCATTTTATTTCTTAAACCATCCCTGGCCCTCCCTAAAGCTTGGACTGAAGTTTCTTGCCCTCACTTGTCTTGAAACTGCGGGAGCTTTCCTGGTACATGATTCATCGTGTGGTATGTTCTTCAACATGTGTGGTTAATCATGCTTTATGTTTATTACAGATAAATAGATCTTATGTGTGTCTCCCACTCTCTTCATTTCTCCACTCTACCACTTTCTCTGCCACCTGTGGCTAGCATAGGGTTAGGGATTAAACAGATATTTAAGAGGTGCTCTTACCAGCACAGATGTCACAAGAATCAGTTAGTGGCTCCTTAATGTGGTTATCACTTAGCTTTTCTTTGGAGAAGTTTCCAATACTTGAATGCATCTCTGTGAAGAACAGGCTTGTATTATAAATGGAAGCAGCTCCCACTGCTTGCTATAGGAGACACATGGCCTGTGGAATGCAAAGAGGGTGCCCGCTGCTCCTGCTGATTGCTGCAAGCGACATGCAGGCTCTACATTATCTACATCATCAAATCCAACTTGTCTTGAAAAGCTTGAAATGGGGACTTCTTACAGTGCGGGCCACTGTGTTAGTTAGACTTCTCTAGGGGAATAGATTCAAAGGAAATATATGTGTATGATTGTCTGAGGGGATCTATTAGGTCGGTTTGCAGAGGCAGAAGCAGAAGAATCCACAGTGGCTGTCACTGGATCTGAGGTGGGAGAATCCACATGGCCATCTGCATGCTAGAGAGCTGGAGGAGACAGTAGCTGATCAGCCTGAGAAGACAGAAGCCACCGAACAGGAGAGGTCAAGGATGACCTTATCAGTGTAAGGTCAAAGGCCTGGAAGGTCACTAGAAACCAATGCCTGAAGGCAAAAGCAGTAAAGGATGCACCACTCATGACAAATGCTCTTCAGAATATGTCCATTTCCTTTTTTTCTTCCATGCAGGCTACCTGGGAACCTATTGGTTGGTGCCACCCACAGGTAGGTGGGGCTTCTCTCAGTTTGCTGACCCACATGCCAGTCATCCACAGACTCTCCCAGAACTGTGCTTTACTAATCAACTAAGCATGTCTAATCCAATTGGCATATTGCAATTAATTGTCATATTCATTAATATTAAAATATTAACATGGACAGCCTAGGATGAGGGGGTCTTTTTGGGACTGAGCATTCAAAAATAGACCCAGCTCTGGGAAAACTGCATAGATAATACTAGTGGGCTACAGTGGGGAGAGGATGGGCATGGTGCCTTGGTCAGGTCAGGCTCCAATAACGAAGCACCATAGGCTGCTTGGCTTACAAAATGCCAATGATTTTATCCTGGTTCTGGGAATCTGAGATGAGGGTGTCACCAGAGCCTGGTTCTGAGGAGGACATTCTTCCCAGACATGGACTGCCAGCTTCTTTCTCTCTCTTTGTTTAGTAGATAGAGAGCAGGAGAGATTTCTGGCCTCCCACTGGAAGAATATGGATCCCACTCACTATGGCTCTACCCTCAAGACTCCACTTCCTAACATCACTGTAGTGGGAGGAAAGGATTTCAAAATATGCAGTACTTCTAGGGGATGGGTGCTCAGCTACTCAGTCTATTGTACAGGCCAGAGAAGGTTTTGGGGAAAATGGCTTGCAGCATGGAGGCAATAAACATCACACCGGTCACACAGCATATATAAAGGTGGGCTCCCAATGGAGATATTGGTATGAAAAGTGAGGCTGTGAAGGAGTCTGACTGTGACCCAGAAGTAGAGAAAGATTGTGTAAGCAAGACCCTGAGATCAGCCTGGAAGCCAAAAGCACAACAGACCTGACCACTGAGGTTGAGTGTTTCTAGGCAAAGGACACCACTGATGGACAAAGTTATCACTTAGATGACCTCCTCAGGGAAACACTGGCAAACTCCAAATGAGAAGTGGGCTGAGAGCTCCTATAAATCCATAAGCCTGGAAACAGGGAAAGGGCCAGAGAAATGGGGCAGGAGTATGAACAGGAACTTTCCCAAGAAGATCAGCTTTGAGAGTGTTCAGCTTACGAATAATTATGGAAAGGCAAATCAAAGGAACAAGCCAGATACACTATAGTGAACCACCCCTATTAGGTTTCCTACCTGCCCAGTTTTTGCTAGTAGTTATTGGCCAAGGTGTGGGAAAAAATAACCATTCTTAGTGCCTCTTTGCATACCCATTGTCCCTGCCCGATGACCCTGAGCTTAGGGAGCAGCAGCTCAGGGTTTATGGCAGCAAAGGCTGGCAGCAGGCATCTGGAGCTATGGAAGCAGATGGACCCAAATACAGTAAATTTTAAAATTTAAATTTTTTAATTTTTTAAAAGATGGTACAAAATAGTATTAAAACAGAAAACAACAAGTGATACAGAATTTTGCCAAACAGAATAATATGCATTTCACAGTTTTTGTTATAATGCATAGTGTTGTCTTCAAATTAGTTGTTCATATTACCAGGTTTATGCATGCAAAATTGGAAGAAAGAAATAGATAAGAAATTAAGAAGACTGGGCATGGTGGCGTGTGCCTGTAATCCCAGCTCTTGGGAGGCTGAAAACAGGAGAATCACTACAAGTCCGATCTACATAGTGAGACCCTGAACACCCTGTACCAAATACATGAAAAAAAAAAAAGAAATTAGGAAGAGAAAAGGACAAAGAATTGAAAAAAAGAAACAAAACAAATTAAGCATTAAGTACTCTTTTCCATAGATCAGCAGAAACCCATAGTACAGTTGTCCAAACCATCCTGCTTACTTACATAGATATATCTTTCTCCCATTCCCACTCCTGCCTCAACCCAGTAATTCCTTCCTTTTGAACAAGTTCATTCCCCTCTAGATTTTATTTTTCCCCTTCAGGTTTTCACACTAAGGAGAGAATAGGATGTTTGCACAGGTGGTCTGATTTATTTCATTTAAGATTATGGTCTCTAGCTATGGTCTTTGTTGCCCATTTACTGACAATAGCCTCAAATTTATCCTTTTTTATAGCTGAATAATATTCCATTGTTTTAAAATACTACATCTTTATCCATTTCTCAGTTGATGGGCATTTGGGTTGCTTCCCAAATTTAGCTATGACAAATTACCCTGCTATAAACATGGGTACATATATGTCACTGTGGTATGATGTCACAGTTGTTCTGGAAAAGTACCCAGGAGGGGAACAGCTGGGTTGAATGGGACCTCCAGTCCTAGTTTTTTTGAGAAATCTCCACACTTGATTTCCATTGGGGTTGTACCAGTCTGCACTCCCAGCAACAATGGAGAAAGGTTCCCAACATGGTAAATTAACAGAAGAATCACCCTGCTGGGAGCAGCTGAGACAGAGTAAGAAGAAGGGAGACACATTTGCTAAACAAAAGACACCTGCAGGTTGAATTAACATGGAAGATAGGCTTGGATTTTTAAAACTAATCTAGCAGAGGCCTAGGAGCTCACCTCTGGGCAACATTACCACTCTAACCCCTGGAAAGTTGGTTCATTCCCCATCTGCATGGGCTTTTGCAGTTAGCAGAAATCTGGAATCCTCCTGACCATAGTTGCTGATCAACTCAGGGCCCATTATCAGGGAGATTGGTTTCTGGTGTCCTATAATTTCATCACTTGGAAAAGAGCCTCTTCCACGCTAAGGAAAGGCATGCTGCATCCTTAATTTAAGCCATGCACATGGAGTCAGACTTCATTTGAACTCTTGGAAGTATTTCACAGCTTCTCTGGCTTGGCCTACCCACCCCTGGTAATGCTTGAAACATCACTGAGCTGTATATGTGCTGGTCAAGGATTCTCATGGAAAAATCTGTTCAGCAGGCTTGTGGGACCCACAAATCAGGCGGGGATTGAACTCAGGCCCTTGCGCATGCCAGGCAAGCACTTACTCTACTGAGCCACCTCCCTGGCCCTTCAGGTGGAATTTTACCTTCAGGGTGTTCAATCTAGAATAGGCACGTGGCTTCACATTCAACTTTTCTCAGACAGAGGCGCCCTGATGGCCGCAGCTGTGCTTGGCTTGCCCCTACCTAAGGAGCTGCCGCCCAGTGTCCTGAGAGTGTTGAAGCCAAATCTACAGAAACAGCGCTCCAGGGCTGGAGGAGGAGGTGCGGTGTCTCTAAAGTCAGCATCTTTGTGATCAGCAGATAGGAAAGCAAAATAAACAAGTGCACCCAGGCAAGCAGCCGTTGTGATCACCGGAAGGGTATTCTTCCCCCTCCCCCCTTTCCAGAGAAGCTGCCCATTTTCATCTGGAGCAGGGATCAGAGAGATTATTCTACGCGCAGCACAGGGCAAGGACGACCAAGATGAAGCACCTGCGCGTCTCTGGCACTCCAGGGTCAGTGGGAATGTGAAGCATCATTCTTCTCTCTTCGTCTTGATGGTTGGATTTTATCGCTAGCCATCTGGTCTACCTGTGTCGGGCACTCCTCGGCTACGGGCACGAAGAGGTTACAGCAGCCCGGGAGCCTGCGGGGCTGAGTTAGCACTTCCCTCTGCATCCAGGATCTCTCCAAGTAAAGGCCCCTTTGCATCATGGAAAAAGGGTGGCTGCGGCGCGGGCTGGGGAGCCCATTGCAGTAGGGCACAGCAGGGGCTTTATCGCCATGTCTCATGCAAGAAGGGGGAGCAGGGCGGGCGAAGGCACCCGTAGGAGTGAAGGATGAGCCGAGGACCAGGGGCGCACCGGAGCTGCAGAGCGTCCCAGCTGCAAACGCCTTGCGCGCTCTCTCCTGATTGCAGCTGCCTCCGCTTCAGAATCCCTGAAGTCTGGGCCACAGCGCTCAGCACCGACCAAGGAGCCCAGGACAGGCGCTGCGGGGAAGCCAGGCGGCGCCGGAGAGGCCAGGTCCCGGGGGAGCCCAGGCAGCCTCTCGCCCTGCCGGCCTCCCGGGAGAGGAGCCGCGGCGGAGTCTGGGCAGGCTGTGCCTGTAGCTGGCGCGGGGACGCGGCTGGGCTGGAGCTCTCTGGCAAGTGCCGGTGCAGCCGCGCTGAGCAGCGCCCTGGGGCGCTACATTTTTGGCGGCCGCAGGGAAGGCAGACTTAAATCCTGGCCACCCTTTCTGGATCAGAGAAAACAACTCTCCCGGGGGAAACTTAGATTTGTGTTTGACATCCAACTCTTGCGACTGCACCGGACTTGCAGGGCACCTTAGGGACTCGTCTTTAACTGGGCTGGTGTTTGAGAAAAACTGCAAGGAAAGGGTGGCGAGAGGAAGAAACACTGTAAACTTTAGGGGCAGGGACATTGCCTGGGAGGTGACAAATAGCCTCAAATAGCCTCTACAGTTTGTGGGGCAGAGATAAAGTCCTCTGCTCAGACACTCTGAGGTTTGGACGCTGCTACAGGACCAACAGCCCCAGGGACCATGGAATCCACGCTGGCAGCGTCCAGCTCTGCCCCAGGCCCAGTCACCTTCTCCCACGTCTTCGGTCAGCAGTGCCAGCTCATGGAAGCAGGTAGGAGGCGGGTGGTGTGTGAGGTGCCGAGAGGGAGGCACCCTCGGCGCAGAGCTCTCTGTGGGTGTGTGTCTGCCTGCCTCCTCTTTCCTGATGAGGCTTACAGCGTGAGACTGGACCCAACAGGGACGAGGGTGCCTGGCATTTATCATTTTAAATAATTCAAAATTTGGAGCACCAGCCATGAGGCTGAATGGGCCATTGGGCTTGGGGTGCCAAGCTCCCCACTTATCTTATGTGTCTGCTTTCTTTCTGGCTGCCTGGGATCCTGCGATGTGACTGTGGTCATCTGTTGGGGACAGGCAGTGGTTTTAGAGTCGTCGTCTTGCAGTTGTCATGCCTCTCTCTGACCCCCAATGTCATGGAAACCTCACTGGCCACTGTTAGAGTAACTTAGCTGCTCAGAAGAGGGGGACCCCACTGGGAGCCCTTGCTCATACTCATCTTCCAAGTTGCTCATGGTGTATGCTCGAGGGAAAGTGGGCATGGCCCACAGCCTTCCCCCAGACCGGCCACCTTGCTGGGATGTGCTTGGTCTCAAAGACCCTAGGGGAGGGCAGATGGCAAGCAGACGACATGAAGGAGGCTACCAAGCATGCGCCATACATGCTTATGACTGTGTGGGAGCCAGTTGCTTCTTCCCTGGCTTTTGAAGTTTTTTGGGGTTTTGTTGGGGGAAGGGACACACATCCTCTGATGGCTTCCTGGAGTACTAAAGCATTTTTAGGTTTTTGCCTGGAGTCTCAGGAAGAGCACTGTATTAGGAGTCTAGGGGGCTGAGTTCGCGGGCATGTGTTTGTTGGTGGACGCACGGCCCCTTCCCTGGGGTATTGTCCTCCATCTGGAGAACAGGACAACTGGACTCAGGGCTGCCTGGTCCAGCCATGCCTTAGCACAGTGCGGTGAAGACAAACTTGAGCTGGCTTCAGACAGGGGATGTGCTGGCCCAGACGGGCGGTTCTTGGAGTGGGTGGAGGCTCAGAACTGGCCCTCAGAAGGAGGCTTTCTGTGCTGTCTTATTTTGCTTTTGCAGTAGTGCTATTCAGACATGGCTTCCATCCCCTACTCGATGCAGACGGGGAAACCGAGGCACAGAGAGGCAAGGGAACTTGCCTGAGGTCTCCTGAGGGTCAGTCAGGCAGGGTGTCTGTGCCTGCCCAGAGGAGCATTGCTGGCTTTGCGAGGGAAGACGGAAGCACCAAGCGCCTGGCCCCTCCTGCGCCCCCACCTCGATTCTGGTTTATCCACAAGACCCCGACCACCTGTGCTCTGAATTCTCCCAAATGGCTGAGAGGCTGTCTTGGACCTGCTCCGGGGCATCAGCGCCAGGAGCTTAGATTTCTAGAGTGCCTCCCCTGTGACCTCATCCTTTCATTTGGAAGCACCCCCCAGGCCTAAATCAGGCCATGAAATTCTCCATCTCTTTAAAAAAAGAAAAAAAAATCCTCTATGTCAGGCAGGAAGGCAATGCAAGTGTGCAGGAACAGTGGCTTGCGGTCCCCAGGGAGCACGCGGGCCCTGAAGAAATGCAGAGAGGAATAATTAACATCTATGTCAAGAGAGCCCACTCGATTAGGAGGCGGAAGGGACCCTGAACAATCGCTGCGAGTCTCTAGCCGGCCATTTGTAGTTCGGTTAGTATCGCAAATGAGATCTTAAATGTGTGCGTGCACACAGTTCCCAGCCTCAGGGCTTGGCAGCTGGGTTAACCAAGTCTGTCCTCCCAGGAGGTGGAGTTGTCAGTGCCACGGATTCACGGGCACCGCTGTGTGCCCTGCGCCCTGCCAGGGACCACGGAATCTGTGCTTAGGTGTGGCTCTGACTCGAGAGGATGAGGATGTAGTTGGGATAAACATAAACCACACTGGGGAGATGAGGCGCAATGTGATGGGTGGTGGTGCTGCGTTTCTGAACAAGTCTTCCTCTATGCTTTTTTTAAAATTAATTTTTTGTGACTGTGGTCCTGGGGTTGATCCTAAGGCCTTTACCCTGAGCTATATCCTTGCCCTTAAAAAGACTTTTATGCAGGGTGGGGGTGGGGGATAGGGTCGAGTCTCTAAGTAGCCCAGGCTGGGCTCACACTTGAGACCTTCCCGCCTCAGCCTCCCAGACTGCTGAGATGACAGGGTTGCACTACCATGCCTCGGTCATCTATGATTTTACATAAAGCATCTCATGTAACTTTACAGAGCCCGAGCTGATTTCTACAAGCAGAGGAGACACTCAGGGGCTGCCTGCAGGCCCCTGTTCAGGTTGCTTGGGGGAGGCCAGCCCTGGCCTTTGCTTTAACCTTGGAACCCCCTGTGCCTGGTGATTTATATGTTAACCTTCACACCCCCGTGTATCTTGAGTCTCAGGAGAAGTTGATTCTTGAGAAGGGAGTGGCAAGCAGGGAAGGGAATGAGCTATGAAGGCATCTGGGATTTCTGGGGCAGGTAGATTCTGCTGTGAAACATGAAACATGGGTAAGACCCATAAAACTGACCCAGTGGTAGTAGTGGGACCCTGGAGGTCTGGGGGAGCTGTGGAAAGAACGTGGAGCTTTTTCTCAGCTGTTACTAGCTGTATAAGCTGCATAAACCCTGAAGCACTAGATTAGGCGTGCATACCCTATACTCCCAGGGGCCAAATGTGACCTACCACTTGCTTTTATAAATAAAGTTTTATTGGCACACTGCCATCCCTATTCCTATGCATTTTGTCCATGACTGCTTTCACGCTATGATGATGGTAGAATTGAGTAGCTGTGACCGAGACCATGTGGTCCATAGAGCTGAAGATACTTAGCATCAGGCTGTTGAAAGAGGATCTTTGCAGAATGGCACAGAATGGGATTTGGGCATACTGTGCTCAAGGCCTCATGCCTGAGAGATCGTTTCAGTCTCCCACTTCTTCGCTGGGACCTTCCCTTCTGCCCGGAGCCTTGATTTTTCACACAGCTTCCCCTGCTGTCCCCAGAGCACCTCGCATGTGTAGCAGGAAGCGTTCAGAGTGAATGCGAGCGTCCTAACAAGCACGGCGCTGAACCCAGATCTGCGGCACCTGAGCCAGAGCAGATCCTGTTTGCCGCCTCTGCGCAGCCTCTGGCAGGCTAGGGACTGAGGCTCCTACCTAACAGGCGCGGCTTTGATGTTGGCAGAGCTGGGACTGAAACCTCGGTCAGATCAACCTCAAAGCCTGTACTCAAAAAAGCCCCTCTCCCAGCTTCTGTGACTGGTTATAAATTTTTTTTTTTGCAATAGGTTTTTAACACAGCGTCTTGTCTTGCTCAAAGGTACAGAGGAGAGTGTGGCACTCAGTGCCTTCTGTAGGCTTTGATTTCGTTGCTGCTCTATACCCTGAGGCTGCTCCCAAGGGCTAGTCCTGTGCAGACACAGCTTCCATCCTTTTCTGCCTCCCGCTCCACATTGTCCTTTGTCCTCTGCAGTGGCCCCAAAGGGTAGGTGAAAAGTTAGCCTGAGCAGGCAAGCATGATGTGGGAGATGGCTATTCTTCAGCCTTCCGGCCAGATATCATTTGGTGACCGCCGAAGGCCACACATCCAGGCCGAACAGCAATTGACTTTATACCACCCAGCATCACTCTGGATTCTGACTCTTTCTAACATCATACTGAGGATGGCGGGTGGTTCTAAAAGGGTGGGCAGTGGCGACTCAACCTGGAGAACTGTTGACCTCCTTTTAGCTGAATGATTTCCTTTGTCCGTCTCTTCCACGGATCCCAAAGTGTCCAGCTGGCCCCCATCTGACTTGGCGTTTGGCTACATCTCTGCTGAGGGCTCTCGCCTCACCCTTTGGCCTGGTGTCCTTGGTGACTTTCAGGCCACAGCTCCTGGGCACAGGGTCTTTGTGCCAGGCTGTCTTACTAAGCTGCCCCATGTGTCACTTGAGTTGATTTGCAGCCCAGCTCATTTGGGCAGAAAGCATTTCTGCAGCGTGACTTTGCTCAACCAGAATGACGACAGTTGTTCTGTCCAACGGGTCTTGCTGATGCTGCAGGAATCCCGACCCAGCTCAAGGGAGAGGGTAGAAGAGAGGAGGGGACAGGAAGGTGACAAGCCTTTAGCACCTGGACTGCAGCTGCTCTGCGCTGATCCTGAACTACAACTCAGAACCCAATCTGTGTGATTTCTGCATACTGCCATCTTCTGTATTAGACCAGAGCTTCCTGAGGTCAAGAACTGTGGTCCAGGTCAACTCCCGGCCCTCTGCATTTCATGGGATTCTGGCCACTTCCCAGTTTTATAAGCAAGATGTTGATGTGCCTGTTTTTAACCAAACCCTCATTTGCACAGTGCCCCACTCTGTCTAAGTTACTCTTCTCTCGTTGCTGGGACTAATACCCGACACTCAAAATGAAGGAAGGAAAGGTTT